>PVJN01036653.1:0-21271 GCA_004026805.1 Lasiurus borealis | reverse complement strand
ATCTGCATTTACCTAGTGATCTTTACTTACCCCACCCTGGTGACTCCCCGAGACCCTGCCTACCCAACTCACACACCGCCAGAGACTGTTTCTAGGTGAGGTAGCTGGCCTTGGCTCACACTGTAGACTTTCAAAAAACAAAATAAAACAAAACTCTCCAAGGTCCGCACGCTCTAAGCAGGTTGTGATTGGCCTCGACATGCCTGGTCTAGCAAGGCACTAGCCCTACCAAATCAGTTTTTTGGTAGGCCTAGTGCATTGGCAAACATAAGTTCCTTCTGGTCTACTAGGCATACTAATTATTCCAGGTCCCAGTAGGAACTAGGAAACTTGGGAGACTTCAGCTACTTTTGCTTAGAAGCCCCAGACTTTGCACTGGTTCCAAATACAAATCCACATTAACCTGGTGAACCCACTCCCCCCGCCCTGGTGACTCCCTGAGATGCTGCCTCACCCAATTCGCATCCTGCCTGAGGCTCTTTCCGCAGTTGAGCCTTATGGGCAGTGGGCAGGCAGCGGCAGGCCTCCAGGTGCCTGGTGCTGTTAGCTGAGCTACACAGGCCTGGCCTGGTGGCAGCTGAACTTGGTTTGCAGTGTGGCCTCTTCCGTGCAACTCCAGGTCCTGCACAGGCAGCTGCGAACTGTGGAACACTGTATAGCTCTTACCAGGTGGCTCTGGGTTGGTCACAGGCATCCAAATTGAAGTAAAACTGTCATTATTTGCGGTTGACATGATATTATCTATCGAGAGCCCTAAGGATACCACAAGAGAACTGTTAGAATTGATAGATGAGTTCAGTCAAGTAGGAGGATGCAAAATTAATATTCAGAAATCAGTTGCATTTTTATACACTAATAATGAACTAACACAAAGAAAAATGAAGAAAACGATCCCAATTGCATCAAAAAAATAAAATGTTTAGGAATAAATTTAACCAAGGTGGTAAAAGACTGTACTTGGGAAATTATAAGATGTTGAAGAAAGAAATTGAGTAAGATACAAATAACTGGAGCATATACTATGCTCATGGAAAAAAAGAATAAACATTGTTAAACCGAAACCGGTTTGGCTCAGTGGATGGAGCATCGTTCTGCGAACTCAGGGGTTCCAGGTTTGATTCCGGTCAAGGGCATGTACCTTGGTTGCAGGCACATCCCCAGTGGGGGGTGTGCAGGAGGCAGCTGATCGATGTCTCTCTCTCATCGATGTTTCTAACTTTCTATCTCTCTCCCTTCCTCTCTGTGAAAAATCAATAAAATATTTTTTTAAAAATATGGGCAGATGACATGAATAGATACTTCTCCAAAGAGGACGTACAGATGGCCAATAGACATATGAAAATATGCTCAACATCACTAATCACCAGAGAAATGCAAATTAAAATCACAATGAGATATCACTTCACATCTATTAAAATGACTATCGTCAATAAGTCAACAAATAAGTGTTGGCAAGAATGTGAAAACAAGGGAACCCTTGTGCACTGTTGGTGGAAATGCAGACTGGTGCAGCCACTGTGGGAAACAGTGTGAAGGTTCCTCAAAAAATGAAAAATGGAACTGCCTTATGACCCAGCAATTTTGTTTCTGGATGTATAAATGAAGAAATTCAAAACACTAAAAGACTTCATGCAACCCTATGTTCACTGCAGCATTATTTACAATATCCAAGATATAGAAGCAACCCAAGTGCCCATCAATAGACAAATTGATAAAGAAGATGTAGTACATATGCACAATAGAATATTACTCAGCTATATAAAAAGAATGAATGGACAACATGGATGGACATACCAGTAGAGTGTATTATGCTGAATGAAATAAATCAGACAAGAGAAAAACAAATACCATATGATTTCAGATATATGAGGAATGTAAAGAAAAAAATTATATGAACACACGAAACAGACTCATAGATACAGAGAACAGACTGATGGTTGGCAGAGGAGAGGGAGGTTGGGGAACGGGGTGAAAAAAATGAAGGGATTAAGTACAAATTGGCAGTTACAGAACAGTCACGTGAATGTCAAGTACAGCATAGTCAATAACGTTGTAATAACTACAATGGTGTCAGGTGGGTACTAAAATTATCAGGAGATAAATTATATAGTTGTCTAACTACCATGTTATATACCGGAAACGAACGTAAAATAATATTGAATGTCAACTGTAACTGAAAAAAAGTTAGGAACTACTTCCAAGGCCTTTGTTGCTAAAAGCTCAGCAACCTTTTCATTGGTCCCAAGCTAGAAGGATGTGGAATGAACTGATTCAGTCCTAACTATTTCAGCAGTCAGGATAGAGACAAAGATGATGACCACTCACATCTTGAAAGAATTTTTATAAAATGTTTCTAACGTTTTTCATTTCCAGGATGAAATTCGGGTCCTCGGTCTTGCACATTCTCAGCTTTGGCAACACCTTGTCCCTTGTGTGACCTGCTGTGCAGCTCAAGCAGTGAGCAGTGTCTGTGGAGTGCAAAAATAAACATCTCTGAGGGCCTGTGGAATTTGACGGCCTGTGCACGTGGGGCAGACAGTGGGCTGTGTGCCAGGCTCTGCAGGTGGGCCCTCCGGCAGGCCACACTCGTTTTTAGACATTCTGCAAACACCAGGAGAGAAGGCCAACCTGGCAGCGGAGCTCTGTTCCCAGGTTTGGCCTGGCCAGGTCTCGGTGTACTTAGTGAGATGCTATTACTCAGGTGCTGGAAAGGCTGGCTAACCTGGTCTGACAGTGAATAAAAGGAACAAGGAAAGGCCGGGCAATTTCTTCCTTCCGGTCCTCCTCAAGCTCCCTGTACCTCTGCCCTGTGTGATTTGGGAAATTGTCTGGCATTTGAGAATGGGAAGTTTCATTCACTAAATATTGGTGTCCCAGGCACTGGAGACAGAGTGGCAGTTAGGAGCATCACAGTGCCCACTCTCAGGGGGCTTCCGCTCTTCTGCCTCCACTCTCTCCCAGACTCCATTCTGCACAGTGCTCCGTGATGTGTGGGGTTAACTGGAACACCAGACAGAAATACTTCACTTGTTATATCCTCCCATCGCAACAGCGTGGCGGATTACACAGTGAGGAAAATGGTGCGGTATATAGACAGGCGGCACTGCTCTTCAACAAAAGGCTCTCCATTGACTCATAAAAAGACTCTGTGAAATGCATCTCAGGCCCCAAATGTCTCCTCTGCAGCCCAGAAACCCCAACTATAACATAGTTGGACGTAATAGCTCCATATCCTATGAAAATGCAAAATCAGAGTTGTGCAAAGCCACTGAGTTAAACACAAACATTTATCACCCCACGTTTTTTGGGGAGCCAGCTTTAGTGCAGACACTGTGCTGGGCACTGACTACATTCTGTATTTCTTTCAAAGAGGGCTTCGGCTCAGGTCTCCACTTCTTTCACATGTACTCCCAACTCAGAGAGAAAGAGCTCTGTTACTGCCGAGAACGGTAGCAGGTGGCAAGCTCCTTGCTATGAATTGTACTGTCAACAGACGATTAGACTCAGAAGTTTGCATTTTTCTGATGTTGCCTAGAGTCGGTGGCTCTGTGGATGAGGGGCCTACACGGTGGGAAAGAATCTTGCTTTCTCCTCCCTCTGCCTCTTCTGTGAATCATGGCTGGTACCTTTTCTCTCTTTCTGTAGACCAAATATATAAATCACCCTGCCATTTATTCTTGGTCTTATGTAAAGTTTTCGTGTCCCCAAAGTCTCGTACACAATGTAGAAACTTTGGCAGCTTCATTAGCAAAGGTCAATCTTTCATTTCAGTTTAGGGCCCAAAGGTCCCTGACAGATATCCAGAAATCTGTTTGAAGTCAGTAATTATTTGCTCCCTGGTTACCAGGATCTGTCGGAGGACTAAGCCAAAAGAAACAATGTTTTTAAGAGAGTGAAGCACTCCTCTCCCTTTATTTTAGAATTATATATGCACACCAGGATGAGATGCAGAATTCAATGATGTTTTCGCGGTTGGATGTCACGATCCAATAAACTGGAGGCTGATTAGTAAAATGAAGAATTGCATGATGGTATCATGTTTGCTTTACTTAGTTTTAGGTATCCTAATCAACTCAATAAAAGGCTTTTCCGTATTTGTGTAACATCAGGTGGGTTAATTATTCACAGGAATGCTCAGGCTATCCTTCTCAGGGGACTGCAGGCTGCTGTCTGACCCCTGCCTTTCTTCTGATATAAATGTGCTAATGGACCTGTCTTTTTTTTTTAAATATATTTTATTGATTTTTTACAGAGAGGAAGAGAGAGGGATAGAGTCAGAAACATCGATGAGAGAGAGACACCGATCGGCTGCCTCCTGCACACCTCCAAGAGGGGATGTTCCCACAACCAAGGTGCATGCCCCCGACTGGAATCGAACCCAGGACCTTTCAGTCCGCAGGCCGACGCTCTATCCACTGAGCCAAACCGGTTTCGGCTGAACCTGTCTTGAAAGAAATTCAGAGGAGTTGTTTTATGAGAAGTTACACTCCTGTGCTAACCGTCACAGGAATAGGTGCTTGCGCTCTGGCATTGCTTGAATGGCTTGCTGAAGGACCCAATAACAATTTCGAAATCTGGAGGGCAGCGGGGCCAGTGCACTGTCCAAGGTCAACCAGAGCTGCTCATCTCCATTCGGATTCAGATGCAGCCATGTCAGGCGGGCCCCTTCACCTCTCTGAGCTTCAGCTTCGTCATCGTGAACAGGGGTGGAGGCGGAGGGGGCGGGTAGGAGGGGGAAGAGCAGTGCCCATCTCTGCAGCTCGTGAAGCTCCAGGGCAACTATTCACGAGGAAGTATGAATCATGCAATTGCGTACCGATGCTTTCAGGAAAGTCACCTCTCCCCACCCTGGGATTCTGGGAGGACAGTCCTTGTTCCGTGGTATTACCCAGGTTGACTCTAACTCACAACAGACCTTTGTCCCTCATGCTGTCACCACAGCCATGCTGGGGAGTGTTTTACATTTCTCATTTGGACTTACTCCATTGCATTTTTTTTTTTTTTTGAGAGCTCCTCACAAATTGGTTCTTAACTTAAAAAACATGGGAATGCCCAAGAGAGGCTGCTCAACTAAAACAAATGAAGATGGAATCTGGGGACAGCTGAGGGCAAAGTAAACATTAATGGTGCTTAATATTTTTGTAAAGAAACAAAACGTTTTATTTTGCCGGGGTTTTTTACCCACAGTGCGCCCTCTATGGAATAATTATCTACCTTCCACTGTGCAGTCTTAATAAATGATGTGGTTATTTTTAGCCCTTGAGAAACCATACAAAGAAGAAATGTGTGCTTAGATTTACACTGCAGGAGTAGAACTGAAATATCTGTTTAAGAAAGTTATGTGTAAAATGGGTTTAAATATAGTTTTGAAAGTGAATCATAATTATACCAGCCTAGTTATATATATATATATTTTTTTGCATATTCAGGCTATTCTTTGTGACAGTTACACATATACAACTTTTACCTGGTTTTGCATAGCTTCTCTGACAAGATACACACAATGTTAGAGATTTCTGTTTTGCTCTACCATTGCATCATAAATATTTTCCCATATTATAATATTATCTTCTTGTGTATAATTTTAAACAACTGTATACCATTCCATTTGTTTAATGCAGCATAACTCTCTAAGCACTTCGCAATTGTCGAGCACTTAGGTTGTTTCTATTTTATATATTATTCATAATACAACTTTTTTGTTGTTGTAGTCTATAGCGTTGAGCTTCTCTTAAATTGTTCCCTTCGGATAACTTCTTAGAAGTGAGATCATTGGTCAAAGAATATGAATAACTTTCTAATTCTGTTTCATCGCACTGTTCAAAGGGCTGTTGCACAGTGCTGCCTGTTTGAGCAGTCTTTCATAGCACTGGGAGCACTAAGCCAGGCTGTCTCATCCTGGACATTTATGGGTGGGTGGGTTTAGAGTTTTAAGTTGGAAAAATAGTTTAACCTTGGGGGTTATTTTAATGGAAAAAAACATGAAGAGATTAGGACTATATACCAAGACAGAAGTTTCTCAACTTCGCCTTTTTTACTTGTCTAATCGATTCTGTCATTTCATGACACTTGACACCTCGTTGTGGCCAATCGGGTGAGTTATTCTTTTGTATGCAGGTGTAAGTAGAAGCTTGCATGCTAGTCCTTGAATTGTGAGAGAGAGTGCTAAATCTAAAATATACCATAAACACAAAGAGATAGGAAACACCTTGACCATGTGGTTAAGGGATTGAGCCTTGTCCCATGCACCAAGAGATCACTAACTCCATTCCCAATTAGAACACATATTGGGGTTGTGGGCTCGATCCCTAGCAGAGGGAGTGCTGGAGGCAGCCAATCAATGTTTCTCTCTCATTGATGTATCTATCGCTCTTTCCCTCTCCCTTCCTCTCTTTCCAAAAATGTAAATAAAAATATATTGAATTTAAAAAGGAGATAAGAAATACAGAGGCTCAAATATAACTGATGCTTATTTTATCTTGCTTCTAACAGCGAGAGGTATGTGAAACCCAGGGCTGGAGAGGCAGCCTTCCCCAAAGCGTCTTCTGGGGACCCAGGCTACTTCTATCCTGTGGTTCTGCCAGCCTCAGGGCCATGTCCTGGTTTATGTGGTTGAAATTCTCTTATCTCCATGACACGTTCCAGTCTGTGGGAAAGGGGGTTGTGGAAGTCCTGGGAAAGCGCCTTTGTCTGATCTGATGAGCCAGAAGTGGCACATATTACTTTTTCTTGCATCCCTTTCATCAAAAAAACATTGTCACCCCTACCTTCAGGAAAGGCTAGGAAAAATGGCATCAAGCGGGGTGCATGTGGTTTGGCTAAAATTCGAGAGGATCTACAATGAAAGGGAAAGCGGATGGGCTCCAAGGACAATTAATGCTCTTTGCCCCAATCCAATATTTCTAGTTACAAATAATCGTATGTAACAGGAAAGTATGAATCATCTTTGCCCACTGAAAACTCAGCCGTTGGAGATGTCAGTAAATGATACATATGTCCTGATTTTGGTTTTAGATGGCCCACAGTAACCCATGTGCCAGGTAGCATTCTGTGCCAATCTTGAATGCCAACAGGAAGTCACAGGACAGTAAACTCCTCCAAGATTATAAGTGGGCTGTTGGAGTAACTTGGAAAAGAAGAAAAAAAAGAATCAAAACTATGACAAAAGTAAATAGAGCCCGGTCCACCTCCCCGCCAGATGGAGGCTGGGGCTGGATGATTGTGGCTGGCTGTTTCCTCGTCACCATCTGTACCCGGGCAGTCACCAGGTAAGTGGCATTTTCTTCTTGACTTATTAAGATGATCGGGCTTTTGTTGTTGTTGTTGTTCTAAGTCTGCTTCATTCTATTTCTGAACCTGCCATTGTGAAAATGTGTGTGAGTGTGTGTGTATTTTCTTTGCTCAGATATCTTTTTCTTTGTGAGGAATGTGATTTTCTGACACTTAAAAAATTTCTGCATTGTGGTCTCTTCGATAATATTTGACACATAAACCTGAAGTGGTAGAACATTTTTTAGACCAAATATTATGGTGATTGCAGCCATCTGTCTTCATACACAGCTCATCCCAGAAGGGAAAAACATATAAGGCTAAAATGGTCCTTGAAAACCTCTTGACTTACTAGATACTTAGCCTTTAGAAGCTTGAAACCTTCATTTAAATTCTTCTGCTTCATATTGCATTCGGCTGTGGTGTTTGGTGGTGGAGGCCGAGGTCTAGGTTGAAGATGAGAGCAGCAGCATAAATACATGGATTATCTCATTCTCATTAACTCCTTCTCTCTCTCTTTATTTTTCACATGTTTATATTCTGAGAAAGTTTCTTTGTTGGTTTTTAGATTTTATTTTTAATTATAGCTTACATTCAATATTATATTGTATTAGTTTGAGGTGGACAGCATAAAAAATATGGAGTACTTCACGAATTTGCGTGTCATCCTTGCACAGGGGCCATGCTAATCTTCTCTGTAATGTTCCAATTTTAGTATTTGTGCCGCTAAAGTGAACACCTCTCTCTCTTTTTCTTTTATCCCAGGGCATAGTGTTGAAAGTCTTAAGTTAAATGTCTACATACTGAGACTCATTGGAACAAATACATACTTGAAATCTGCAGGTGCCGGCTCTTTCCTCTGTAGGTGCTCCCATTCAAATTGCACTCTGCTCTCCTCTGGCAGCTCACACTTGGCAGCAAAAAACAGCAGTTTGCACTAATAACCTTATGTGATGGCATCCTATATGATAAAAGTACAGTATGCAAATTGACCGAATGGTGGAACGACCAATTGCCATGATGCACACTGACCACCAGGGGACAGACACTCAATGCAGGAAGTGCCCCCTGATGGTCAGTGCACTCCCACAGGTGGAGGGCTGCTCAGCCAGAAGTCAGGTCAGTGGCGGGAGCCTCTCCTGCCTTGGCTGCAGGCGAGTGGTAAGGAGCGAGCAGTCCCAGACTGCAAGAGCCCTGGATTGTGAGAAGGATGTCTGACTGCAAGAGGGATGTCTAAGCTGGCAGGCAAACATCCCCCAAGGGTCTCACACTGCAAGAGGGAGAAAGCCGGGCTGAGGGACCCCCTACCCTGCCAACCAGCACACAAATCTTGTGTACTGGCCTCTAGTCATTTATAAAAATATTGATGTTACCTTCATAACAAACACATAATGCAGGAAAGAAGCAGGATGTTGGTTTTTGCCACAATAAAGGCTGATTAATTATGTGTCGTAATATACTGTAGATTTGCTTAAAATTATACATTTGGTGTTGAGTTTGATATTGCTTCCACCTGTATTATGGATCTTGTGTTTTGGGTGTGAGGAGGTCATAGAGTTAAAAGGAATCTCTTTTCATTCTGGCTCTTTCGTGTGGAAGCTCCCGTCATTCTATGATGGGAAAGTTCTGGAAGTGCTTCATAAGAAGGCTGCTGAAAACCAGGAGAGAGGATTGTGACTGGCAGCAAAGGCCTGCTCTCCGAGGTTCCTGGGAGAGGATTCCTGAGCAGAATAAGCTCAGAGGAAGAAGAGTGTGAAGACGCAGCCAAATCAGAATCTAAGTATCATGAACCAGGAAGCAGCCAAGAGAACTGGAGATGGACAAGGAAAGTAGCCTGCAGGGTGATTTGTCAGTTCAGAGAATCAGTGCCTGTTGGGCTATTAAATTTTTTTTCCTCCCAGTTTTACTGAGAAATAATTGATATACATCACTGTATAAGTTTAAGGCACACAGCATAATAGTTTTATTTCCATATATTGTGAAATGATGACAACTGTCCTAGTTTCAGCTAGCACCCACTTCTCATAGACATACAATTAAAAAAAGGAAAAAGGAAAATTAGATTTTCTCCTTGTGATGAGAATTCTTAGGATTTAGTTTTTTAACAACTTCCCTATATCATACAACAGTGTTAGCTATAGTCATCATGTTGTACATTACATCCCTAGTACTTATTTACCGTATAGGTGGAAGTTGTACTTTTTAACCATCATCCTTCACCTATCCCTTCTCCCACTTTCCACCTTTGGTAACTACAGAGCTAATCCCTTTTTCTATTAGCTTTTTTTTGGTTGTTGTTGTTTAAAATATTACTCCCATTTCCCCCCCCCCCATTGACCTTCCCCCAGCCTCCCCTACCCCCTGTCTCATGCCCTCATCCCACCCTCCCAGTGTCTTCTGTCCATTGGTTGTGCTTATATGCATGCATACAAGCAAGCCCTTCAGTTGATCTCTTACCTCCTCCCTCCCAATACTCTCCATCCTTCCCACTGTAATTTGATAGTCTGTTCGATGCTTTACTGTCTCTGTATCTATATTAGCTTGGTTTTTGTTGTGTTTTTTTTTAAGATTCCACATATAAGTGAGATCATACAATGTTTGTCTTTTGCTTTCTGACTTGTTTCACCTAGTATATGACTGTAAGGTCCATCCATGTTGTCAAAAATGATAAGATTTCTTAATTCTTTTATGGCTGAATAATATTCCATTATATCTTACCTAATAATAGACAAACATATAAATTGACCGTACCTCCACTATGCCCATAGCCAATCAGAGTGAGCATGCAAATCAATGCTTAAAATCAGGAAGTATGATACTTTCTCTTTTGTTTTCTTTTTTCTCAAGATTCTTTGGCTATTCAGAGTTCTTGTAACTAACCATTTTTCAAAGTAAAAATTCCTTTGTCTCTTTGTTTTCATCTCCATCTCTGTATCTATGCCTCCCCCAACCTCTGTCTGTGTATACCCATATGTTTCTGATTATATAAGAAAGCATGTTCATTGTAAAATAATTCAAAATACAGAATAAAATTAAAAAAGAAATAATTTATTATCTCACAATTTACATATAACAACTGTGTAGTTTTTAGTTTGTATGTTTACAGGTTTCTTTTTTTATGTACATGAATATGTGTTCATGAAAACAAGCCCTTACTATACAAACTATTTTGTAAATTGCTTTTTAATTTAACATTATATTGTGAATTTATTTCCACATCAAAACAGATTAAATCATCATCTTTAATCCTTAATAATATTTTATTATGATTACTAGTAACCCTGTGCATGAATTTATGCACTATAGCTCACTAGTAGCTTGCTGCCTCCCTCCAGTAGCTCTCCACGCACTGCCCTGTTCTCCTGTAACTCCCCTTTGCCCTCTCTTTTTTTAAAATTCTTTTACTTTTTTTTTTTTAACAAATGGCCCCGGGGATAGGGGACCACGGGAGCAGGGAGGAGGGGAAGCAAGGTCCCAGCCTCACAACCCCTCCTACCTTTTCCCCTTATACATTTATAATCTATATAAAAGGCCTGGGGGGGGGAGGGGCAAGGGGAACTCCCTCAGTGGGGTGGAAGCAGCTTAGGCTCCCTGTCCCCTTGGGACCCAGGCTCTTCTGCCCATCGAGAAGACCCTTCTCTGGAAGGTGGCCCCGTCTGCTCCCAAGGCTTCCGCATCCAGCATAGGGCGTCAGGTCCCCACCCCCTCTTATAGCTTGTTGCCCTGCCCCCTCCTGTAGCTCACAGCCCACCCTTCTGCTGATCCATGATCCGGTCGTTATGCGGTCTGTTGTTATGCTTCACGGCGTAATGACCATTTGCATATTACATTTTTATTATATAGGATTATTACTATTATTTTTAGAGAGAATGAAAGGAAGGGGGAGAACAAGAGAGGGAGAAACACTGATGTAAGAGAGACACTTGGATTGGTAGCTTCCTGCATGCACACCTGACCAGCCTACAACTGAGGTACATTTCCTTGATTGGAATTGAACCCAAAACCATTCAGTCTGCAGCTAACACTCGAACCACTGAGACAAACCAGCTAGGCAATATTTCATTTTGTGGTATTTCAAAGTTTATTTAACCAATCCCTTATTGATGGACAAAGAGGTTGGTTATAATATTTGACTATTATAAAGAGTTCTCCAGAATATTTTTTATGTGTATCTAATATCATCTTCATCATCATCTGTTTATTACCTTTGGTTAACATCTAGACATGAGCCCTGGCTGAGTGATTCAGTCAGCTGGAGTATTGTCTTTTACACAGAAAGGTTACCAGTTTGATTCCCAGTCAGGGCATATATTCAGAGTTTGATCCCCAGTATGGAGGGCAACCAATTGATGTTTCTTTCTCTTCCTCTAAAATCAATAAAAACGTATTTACGAGTGAGGCTAAAAAAAAATACCCGAAAACCTGGAAATGAAATTGCTGGGTGATGTATAACTCTTTATTATTAAACTAAAGGCCCCATGCATGAAATTTGTGCAAGGGCCTTGGGGTCGCCACCGCCGTGGCCAACTCTGCTTTGGCCCCCGACCGCTGTGGCTTTGTCTGGTCTAATTAGCATATTATACTTTTATTATTATAGGTTTTAACTTATATAACAACTTCTTACATGTTACAGATGTAAGTTAAATATTAAGATGAATAAAAGTACGTTTTTGAGCTGCTATCTTTTTCATAAGATCTTCCCTACAGCAGTGATCTTCATATCTATTTGGCTTCAGTAGCCCCTCCAGTGAATGAACACTCGTTTTTATTCTTTAGAATGGCCCAAAGGTCAGCTTCTGATTTCCTACTTATTATGGTCTAGCAGAGTACCACTGAAAACCAATTTAAACTTGTGGAACAGTTGATGGAACCAAAATTTTAGCTCTGATTCAAATTCATGTTCTTTGTTGTTGTTGTTGTTGATGATGATGTTCTCCTCCTCCTCTTCCTCTTCTTCCTCCTCCTCCTCCTCCTCCTTTTTTTGTATAACATGCTTGCACTGTATTTTTCAGATGTATTTCATTTTTTTTTGTGGAGTTCCAGACATACTTCGCTCAGGATTATGCACAAACAGCATGGATCCATTCCATTGTAGACTGTATGACCATGCTCTGTGGTAAGTATCACTTACCAGGGATAAACAGCTACTAGCTGCTGTCAAATTATACATGACAATGACCTTCTATTGCCTTTTATTACCAATTTTTCTTAGTAGAAAGACTATGATAAAAAATGGCTAAGATGAAAAGGTCTATCCTACCTTCAGTCAAACCCAACCAGAGATGCTCTTGGAATTAATGGTCATAGCTGATGTGAGATGGAACAGGTAGTTAATAACTTAGGAGGACACAAACCACTTGGTTCTTCTGTATGAAGAAGACTTGTGCATCATAGGACTTACCCTGATTTTGAAAGTAGCTAACCATGCAGTGTATGCGTGGCTTCTTTCTTCCAAATGCTGTGATCCCTTCATTCTCTAGTCATGTAAGAGCCATGAGCAATTTCTATAGGATCCCCTTAAATGAGTGCAAACAATATGTGCATTGTTTCTCAAGTCCTGTTTTCATTCCATTTACTTCTCAGAGATTTCAAACTTTGTCTTGTAGATTTCATCACTTTTCATGCATAAATCTTCATTCTTAAGAGAAGGAATAGGGAAGGATAGGATGGTGCTAATCCTGAGGTAAATACATTCACCATAGCTGTCATTTCATTCAATATATAGACTAAATAGAATGCTTTCAAAATAAGTGGAACCTCTCACTCCATATATTTAGTAAAGGAATGCTAACTTTGAGGTTTTTTGTGTTTGTTTTTTAATTAAAACCAAAGTTGTTCAATTAGTGGCTTAGAAAGTTTCTGAAATTTGAGTCAAATTGATCTAACCTATTTGCAGGCTAGACCCACTTAATCCTTTTATTGAGATGAATCCTGAGTATTTTAGAAAACTCTTTCCAGGCCATGTCTTTGTGGTGAAGGGAAATATTATATTATTTAGTAACTTATAAATGATATAATCTGATTCCATTCTAGGTACTAGTTCATATTTATCTTTCCAATGTTCATACTCAGGAATCAGTTGAATTATTCTGACATGTATTTCCATGGTTGGAAGAAATTTGAGAGCAAACCTGAAAGGCAGGTTTCAGGAGAAGGCTAAATTGACTCTTTCTACTGATAACACTGGAAGGTTTTATGGGATAAATATATATATATATATATATATATATATATATATATATACACACACATATATATATATATATATATATATATATATATATATATATATCTGGGTTTTCTATCTTGTGTGTGTATTTTATTCATTCATTTATTGATGAGACAATCACTGGGTCTTCAGGGTCACATTAGTCACAGCATTTGTATAAGCAAGTCAAAAGAGCAATGTTTGTCTTTCTCAAAGGATACAGGTGACTCATTTCCCTCACTGTTATCTTTTGGAGATATTCATAATCCCCAAAAGAGAAATAAATGAACTTCAGTGACCAATATGGTCACAATGACCATGTGAGACTTTGAGCCAAAGTAGGATCATGTTTGCATGACCTTAAATATGCAGCATATTGAAATTCCACGCAAGGACTCAAGGCCTGTTGTACCCAATTGCTTACCTGGAAACACTGGTTGAGTGCAGAATATCAACAAGAGGCTGCAGAATCTCATCTAAGACACTCACTGGGGATATAACTCCCCTATAATAAACAGAGAAGTTAACATTTTTCATTGAATTTGGTTAAAATGTTGCCACTTTCCCAATCACCATAGCAGCAGCTGTCTGAAAAATTAGACATGGTTTTAGGAGATTTGCTCATTCCTGTTCTCCAGAGGTTCTATAAACAGCCAGATACTGTTTTAACTGGATAGCAGACATCAATCAGGCTGATGACTGTTGCTATCATGCACATTTGAATCAGACGCAAATTTCAACCTGATTAATACAAAAATTATACCCCACTGATACTCAGAAAACTACTCTTCTGATCTTGTTACTAGAAGTACTGATGTCAGCATGAATTGTTCCTTAGAAAGAAATTCTCATCTGTTCCTTAACCATCCTCCCTGCCACCAGAAGCCAGAGGAACAGTGATATAACCCTGAACTTGGTGTCAAGTGCTCTGAGCTATACTTCTTGGTGATCTTGGGCATGTCATATTCCTCGGGCTGTAATTTCTCATTGGTCTCTCCCAGCTTTAATTAACATTTTATAAACCTGGAAATTGGCACAATGCTGATGCATTGTTAAACCACAAATAGAATGAGGTCAACCATTTTCTTAGATTTTTCTGAGGGTCAATTTCTCATCCATACGATTTTCTTAAAAAAAATGCCAGATTGTGACATTTATCTATCATCTCTCTCCCTGGCCTTTTCCTGCATAACACTGTGTGACTACGGGCAAATCAGGTTCTCCTCAGTTTCCAAATCTGTAGAATGAGAATGCAGGTTTGGGGGGTGGAGAGAGGATGCTTGATGCTTTAAAGGTCGTTTGTTTTCTACTCCTCTAATTGCAACACTCCCGCCCACAAGGCCTTTCTGTTGACTCTATTTATTGTTGTTTTTGAAGCTCCACTTGGGAGTGTTGTCAGTAACCATTTATCCTGTCAAGTGGGAATCATGCTGGGTGGCTTACTTGCATCTACTGGTCTCATCCTGGGCTCCTTTGCCACCAGTCTGAAGCATCTCTACCTCACTCTGGGAGTTCTTACAGGTAAGGACAGCTGTACCACTTGTCTCCCACCACCCCATTCAGGGATTGTCAACCACATCAACAGAGCAATGATTCATAAATTATTCACTTTGTTAGATGTATCATTTAGCTGACCGAGCCTATGTCTATCTCCCTCGCAGTTAAACAAAAGAGCTGGAAGTGCAATTCATTGTACGACTGTAATGAAAATGTACCACCACTTCAATCCAGCCACATAATAAAAGTAACTGCCGGTTTTCCCTTTGGCAGAGGTGTGTGGCTAAAATTCTGGACTAAGAAGCCATGAGCTATTAGCCAGGGCAACATACATTTCCAGCAGTGACCGTTCTCCCAACATCTTTGACAAGACATTAAAATACTATCTGCAGTTGATTCAAGTCACCCCTGCTTTAAAGTGAATATGATTGTCCGATAAATGGGGATTTCCAATTTAAAAAAGAAAGACCCTGTTGAGAATATTCTCATACTTCACATTTTCTCTCCACATTATGGAAGTACACTTTAGGGAATCACAATGAAACTCATAGAGAAGCAACATATGTCTTCCATAAGGAGACTGAGTAGGGTCAAAGTAGGATTGGTTGGTAGGACTGGGTAGCAGTTTGCCTCATCACTCAGAGGGGTGTGGGAAGTAGCAATGACATGTCCAGGCACTGTGCCACAGGGCAATAAAGGATGTAACTCCTAGAGAGGCTACAAATCTAGCTCTGTGAGCTCAAAAAGGGATCTGTCCTGTGTAACTCAAAGGGCCTGGCTGTGAGGGTGTCCAGTCATTCCAGTTTCCCAGGGACTGTCCTGGGCTTAGCACTGAGTCTCACATCTGGGACGCTCCTCAGGGCCAGTTTAGATCACTGGTCACCCTGCACTGCAGATAGGAACAGGAGCAGGACTTCTCCTTTTCCTCCTTTGACATTAGGTGCCAAGAATTACAGGTTTAAAGCCCTTCAGATTTTCTCAATTTGAAAGGAATAGACACTAAAAATCTTTAAGAGGGTTTCTGCTGATCTCAAGGATATTTTCAGGTTGCTGTGTGTCCATGTGATGTTCATGTATAAAATTGGCACAATGTTTTCCAATTAAGTGAAATTACTCTGGAACTTTCATGGGGACATAAGTACTACTTACTCCAAATTCCAGAGTAGTTCAGACTTTAAGACTTGTGTCTGCATATGCAGTGAATATTTGAGGCAATTTTCTGGATAATTTAAATTAAAAGGAGGTGTTGAGGAGAATAAGTTTCTTAGGTCAGCATTATCCTGATTTTTTAGTTAATTGAAATTTAGTTTAATATATATATGTGTGTGTGTGTGTGTGTGTGTGTGTGTGTGTGTGTATATTAAGCTAAATTTTATATATATTGTTTTCAGAGAGGAAGGAGTGGGAGAGAGAGGGAAACATCAATGATGAGAATCACTAATCAGCTGCCTCTTGCATGCCCCACATTGGGGATTGAGCCAGCAACCTGGGCACGTGCCCTGACAGGGAATCAACCGTGATCTCCTGGTTCATAGGTCGACATTCAACCACAGCCACACCAGCCGGTCAAAATTCAGTTTATATAATAGTTTTTAAGTTCTTCATTTTTGTTGTTGTTTTGTTTGTTTTTGTTAATTCTCACCCAAGGATATTTTTTCATTGATATTTTAAAGAAAATGGAAAGAAGAGAGAGAGAAAGAAAGAAACATTGATGTGAGAGAAACACATTGATTGGTTGCCTCCTGCACACGCCCTGACTAGGGCTGGGCTGGGAGAAGCCTGTAACCAAGGTATGTGTCCTTGACTAGAATCGAACCCAGAACCCTTTGGTCCACAGACCAATGCTCTATCTACTGAGCCAAATCAGCTAGGGCTCATTTTATTTTTTTTAAAAGTCATATTTACTTAAGATTTTTCTTCCCAAGAAGAAAGCATATACATACTATACTTTGCAAATTGTGGATGACTGGTGAAGGGAGAGAGACTCCTTTTTAGCTTGGTATTTTTGAAAGAGTAACAGAAGGTCAGATTCTCTTAGTGCAGATAACTTCATTCGGAGATATTTTCTTTCATTGGCTGTTCTTGGTGCACTCACAGCGTTCTCTTTATCCCCAGGTCTTGGATTTGCACTCAGTTACTCTCCAGCTATTGCCATGGTTGGCAAATATTTCAGCAGACGGAAAGCCCTTGCTTACGGGATCGCCATGTCGGGAAGTGGCATTGGAACCTTCATCCTGGCACCTGTGGTCCAGCTCCTTATTGAACAGTTTTCCTGGAGGGGAGCACTCCTCATTCTTGGGGGCTTCGTTTTGAATCTTTGTGTTTGCGGTGCCTTGATGCGGCCAATTACTCCTAAAGAGTGTCCAACAAGTCGAGAGCCGAACCATGTCTGCAGAACTCAGGAACAAGACTTGAAGCGGGCGTCTCCTTGTTCAACTTGGACTAAAGAATGGGTGCAGACCTGCCTCTGTTGCTCTTTGCAGCAGGAGTACAGTTTCTTACTGATGTCAGACTTCGTTGTATTAGCCATCTCTGTTCTGTTTTTGGCTTACGGCTGCAGCCCTCTCTTTGTGTACTTGGTGCCTTATGCTTTGAGTGTTGGAGTGAGTCACCAGCAAGCTGCTTTCCTTATGTCCATACTTGGGGTGATTGACATCGTTGGCAATGTCACCTTTGGATGGCTAACTGACAGAAGGTAAAATTCATGAGAGCACAACTGGTTCCCCATCAGGAGACTCCAAGTTGTGCTTTTCCCTCATCTCCTTTCTCTGTAGGATACCTAATGTTAACAAGTTTTCAGTGTCTGAAGGCAATATCTGAAGGGTCTTCTAGTCAGAGGTTGGCAAACTTTTTCTGTGAAGGGACAGATAATAAACGTGTTTGGCTTTGTGGGTCATAATGATCACAGCTACCCAACTCTGCTGTTGTAGCCCCAAAGCACCCATAGATAATACATGAACAATTGGAAGTGGCTATGTTTCAATAAGTCTTCATTTATAAACACTGCATTTTGAATGTTTCATATAATTTTTAAAAATATATATTTTATTGATTTTTTACAGAGAAGAAGGGAGAGGGATGAGAGAAACATCAATGAGAGAGAGACATTGATCAGCTGCCTCTTGCACGCCCCCTACTGGGCATGTGCCTGCAACCAAGGTACATGCCCTTGACCGGAATCGAACCTGGGACCTTTCAGTCTGAAGACCGATGCTCTATCCACTGAGCCAAACCGGTTTCGGCTGTTTTTCATATAATTTTAATATGTCACAAATTATCGTTCTTTAGATTTTTTTTCCTCCAACTATTCAAAAATGGGAAAACCATGCTTAGTTCATGGATAGTGAAAAAGCAGGTGGTGAGCTGGATTTGGCCGTAATTTGCCACCCCTGTTCTAGATGGTTTAGGATGGTGGGTATTTCAAAATTGCTGAACACCAGGACAACTGTAAGTTCTGGTGATAGATTTAATTCCATCCTAAGTCAGGTCAGTCCACAGGTAAGACAACTTATGGCTGGGTATCATGATTTTAGTTTCTTTTGAACCACTCCAGAGATTTGGTGGCAGTGGAGGGAGGAACAAAAGAATCCAGGTTAGGAAGGAGGACCAGGTGTACCTTATCTGAGGCCGCACACTTATGTTTGACAGTGCAGATAGAAATACTTACATTATGATTGTAGACTTAGAAACCACATTTATAAGAAGTCTACTGAGTAGTTTTTTCAGCTAATGGTTATCAGTTTGGGTTGAAGTCACCAAGCTCCTCATATTCTCTTAAATGATGGACTCCTCACACAGGAGCTATGACCTCAAAGAGCTATCATCCTGTGGCTTCTCACACATTATGTTTTTGATAATTAATCAGGATCCAACTGCCATTCTGCAGTGTTATGAATGTAACATTTAGGATTAATGACATATTTTTAATGGTTAAGGTAATTTAATGGTTATTATCATCAAATAACCCAACAAGAAGCAGCCTGACATAGGACTAACAGAGGGGTCTCTTGTCTGAGATGCACCACACCTCACTTCTTGTGTGGCTCTGCCCCTTGTTATCACTGGGACCTAGGGAGAATCATCTAATCCTCAGGTCCCCAAGGTCATCTGTAAAATGGCCCAGTGCAATATTTGTCTGTAAACCTCACAGCATTTTAGAGGCTCAAATGAGACTATGGGCGGAAAAACATTTGTAAAGCATAAACTGCTGGTTTGATATTATAAATAGTGTTTGAACTAATTGTTATCATGGATGGGTTTGGAGCTATAGAGAGAAAATACTATCTCCACTGAGACAGTCTTGAAAAAAGACTTATACCTAGTACAAGATCTTCAAAGTCTCTGAAAAATCATTTTAATGCCTTCATATAATGGTTTTCTCTTTTGTGTAATCACTTGAATTGGTTTTTGAGCATATACACTGAGTGGGCAGATTTTTATGATCTCTGGAAGCATAATAATCTGGCCACTCAGTGTCTATCCTATATAATAAAAGGCTAATATGAAAATTGTCCCCTCTACCAGGAGTTTGACCAGCAGGCAGGCCAGCCCATGTCCCCTGTCCCTGGCCAGGCTGGCCGGACCCCACCCATGCACGAATTCATGCACCAGGCCTCTAATATATATATATACTGAGTGGCCAGATTATTATGCATTCAAAGATCATAATAATCTGACCACTCAGTGTATGTGTGGCAGATAGCCATGAGTAACATATCTGAAAGCATCTAATATGGTATATTGGTATCTTGAAACGCTACAAGTTATTTTATGGCTATCCTTGGAGTAATCCTATGAGATAACTTTTCCTTTTTATAGCTAAAGAAATTGAGGTTAGAGTTAGGCAGTTAGTAGGTGATTCAAACTTCTTTCTAATTAGAGCATATGTTATATTCTACTACACCATTCTCCCTAGAGAGGTAAATTCTTACATTTGCATATGCCAGAAGAAAAATAGGACTATGCGCAAAATTAATAAAATAATATTGAATATTAACTGTAATTGAAAAATAAGGTTTTTTAAAAAGGAAGATAAGAAGACAACATAAATAACACACAATGAGGAAGCCATCTCTATAAGTAACTGCCATGCTTACTGCTGTCCGGCCTGGTCCTGAAGCTTTTTGATAGAACCTGTGCATATGCACTCATTCTTATTCTTCAAATCCACAGGTGTCTGAAGAATTCCCGATATGTTTGCTACCTCGTTGCCGTGGGACTAGATGGACTCTGCTATCTCTGCCTGCCAATGCTTCAAAGTCTCCCACTGCTCGTGCCTTTTTCTTGTATTTTTGGCTACTTTGATGGTGCCTATGTGACCCTGATCCCAGTAGTGACTGCAGAAATAGTGGGGACCGCCTCTTTGTCATCAGCACTCGGTGTGGTGTACTTTCTTCATGCAGTGCCATACTTGGTGAGCCCACCCATTTCAGGTAAGTTTCTAGAGAGAACCCCCAAACACCTCTCTTTGTTTTGTTGATGTGAAAACAGTGAACTCACACACAGAAAATGAGGGTTGGAAGTAAGTTGGGGAAGAGTGAAAGAGAAAGGGATGTACCAAAACATCATGATCTCACCTATATCCTTGTTTTATAATCTTCTAACCAGGTGGGGGACCTTAGCCTCCTTGGAAAGACAATGTCCCAAATTAGAGTCTTGATTCTATTCCATGTTAATGATGAGAGCAGTGGAATGGAGCAGCCATTCAGACTTATACATTAGGTTGGGCACATTCCGAGGGCAGGCTGGTGGGAGTTCAGGGTTCTAATAGGACATGGGTAGTGAGGCTGAAATGATAAGTCATAGTGAAGTGTCTTGAGTGTCAGCTGAAGGAGCCCTATATTCTTTAGAGATTATGGATAGTATTACAGTTTTTGTGCAAAGGGGTATAATAGTAAAGAGTATATTATAGAAAATGTGATCTAGCAATTGATCTGGTCATTTAGGGGAGAAGCAGTTGGGATTCCATTCTAATAGTTCACACACACACACAAAAAAAAACAAGAAGGAAAAAAAACCCAAATCAACTAAATTAAACATATAAGGGTGAAGGAGAGAAAGGCATCCAAAATCACTTAGAAAACAATGGCATGGTTAAAAATAATAAGGAAGTTGGAGAAAGTGGCTTTGCCAGAAAACAGTAATGAATTTAGTGTTTAGACATATTGAGCTATATGAAATACCCAATAAAATGACCAATAAAACTTTGTAGGAATGAAACCCTGAGTTTTAGAGGGAGGATACAATTGACATACTGATTTGGGATTCATCAGATAAAGTATCTAGAATGTTTTGCAA
>PVJN01036652.1:0-21374 GCA_004026805.1 Lasiurus borealis | reverse complement strand
ACTCTGCGTTAGTGTCTCGGGCCCGGGGCCGACTCCAGCAACCTTGAGGTTAAACTGTTATGTACATTATATCTACATGCGGGTACAGTATTTAAATTAGGAGGCAAGCACATGTGTACAGGTGTTCCTCTACCAAATATCAGGAGCCGGTGGGGGTACAAAGAACAGTTAATAAAAAGAAAGGGGCCATATTACCTGTGGGGAGATAATATAGCCCGGCTTACAGTTCTTTAAATTAAGAGAAATGATACAGAAAGGAAGTAGAATCCAAAAAAATATTACTAAAACAATCCAGAGAAATTTTTCCATTGTCCAACAGATTTCCTAGTACGGGTCAGAATGCAGAATGACGTGGACAGTCAAAAGGAAACTTCTGCAAAGGAAAGCCCTGGGCATTCTGGGTAGGTGTTTGGCACCCAAAATTTCACCAAAAAAACGCTGTTTCTGAGTGTCAGACCAAAGTGCAAAGCAATATAAATTAGAGGCCAAGTCTTCTCTTGACTGTCGATTTACTTCTGGAAAACAGAGCGGATGTTCCTTTTCTATGACCGATTTACATGTGAAGCATGAGATCTGTTCACTGGTGGGGGAGGAAGGGGCTTCTGTCCTACTTGAAGTCGGTGAGGCTAAGGTATCCTTCCCAGAGCGAGGCCGGAACCGGAGGTGAGAAAGGTCGGTACTTGAGTTAGGCTGCTTTGCATCTACCCAGCGTCTAGAACCAGTTCCAGCTTCGTGACTCAGCTGTGAAGAACTCCTTAGGCATTTGGTAGCCATGTAGCCAGTAGTTCAAGAATAGGAAACCCTGAAAAGGAAGCAAACGCAAGCGAGTGTGGCTGGTACCCTGGTCCCACGGGCAGCTGAGGCAGCACAGCCATCCGGACACACGCTTGTGCACACGCAACACATGCCTGACTTCCACATGAGCAGCCAGCTGCAAGCTGTTCTGAGTGCGCTCCATACCAGGTATGCTACTCATTTATACCACGTCACGGCTCAGTCCCACGCATTAGTCATTAAGTGACACCTGACCCTCCAACCCATCACCTTTCAGTGCTCCTGCTAAAAATTAAGCCTATCACAAAATACGCTGTCAGATTTTATGTTAGCATCATCTTTTATGCCATCCAGAACCTACACCGTCTGTCTCATGCCCTCCTGAAAGCACTATCTGTCATTGGGAAACAAAATATGCAAAGCCAGTAAATAAGGTAAAGGTTCCAAGTAGAATGTTAATCATGAGCAAGTCCTCTTTGTGAAATAAATCATTAATAAAAGGACAACAGCAGAGAGGAAAAGACTCCTAAATGGTCCATATTGTTTTGACCGTGATTTTGAGTCAGGTACACATTTCAATCATAACCTTCACCTTCATCCATGTATATACATGATCTACACACCCACCCACACCCCGAAAACAGAACATTCATGAAACAAGGCTTCTCGTTCGTGTGTGCAGTGCAGGCTGACATTTTCGGTTCAAAACTTCGTCAAAGTCAAATTCTATTAAAATGATTTCACAATCACTACTGCGTCACAACCCTCTCCAAACACTGCACTCAACTATTGGTTGGAAGATCTAACAGTCTCCTCTGGATCTAAAATTCTATTGGGGGAGGGAGAGAGGAAGAGGGAGAGGGAGAGGTACATGTACATGGAGAGAAAGAAAGGAGGAGGTGGGGAGAGAATGTAAGTGTGGTTTCTTCAGCTTGTCTGCTTTTTTAAAGGAAATTTCCCTAAAAGGTTGTCAATTTTCATAAGATCAAGAATTCAAGTAAGTTTGCTCAATGAATCCAAGATCCATTTGCCATTATCACCCCACGAAGAATATTGGGGAGTCCCTGGATTCGATAGGAACACCCAGAGATAAGCAGACCTGCTCAGGGGAATGTAACGCCTGAACGCTTCTGGAGGGCAATGCCACTGTACGTACCGAAGCCTTTAAATGTCACACCTCCTAATCCAGACATTTAGACAGTTCTAGAATTACATCCAAAGGTAATAAGGCGATGGGCAAAGATTAAGCCAAAAAAAAAAATCAGTAACGTGTTTTGTCTTATAATGGCTGAAAGCTAAAGGGGTGGGGGTGGGGAACAGGACCTATCCAGGTAGTTGAATATTATTTTGCCATTATGAATGATCATTCAGGCATACAATAACTTCACAACAAAGAGAAAAACAGGTTTTAAAAGCATGTGTGGTTACGTACACAGAGGAGTTAACAATGGTGAACCATGAGTAGGGTTTTATTTTCTTCTTTTGGTTTACCTGTGTGTTTTTTAATTTCTTAAGTGATGGTACGCTGTCTTGTTATAAGAGAAACGATTGCTATCGCATCTTCAGCTCTTACGAGTTACTAATATTTAAAAATGACTCGGCAAATAAATCTATTGCTAGCTTTCCTGACACAGAAACACTCTTACCTAACGTTTTAGGGGTGAATATTTTACTGCAAGGTTAAATCATCATTAGGGTAGTGTTTCTTATTATGCATAAATCTTACAGTATCACATGGTAATAATTTTTTTCATGTTACAATAAGTGAAAAGAATTTGGAAAAGAGCAATAAAAATCATGAAGCTGACTGCCAAGGCTGTCAAAAGTAATTCACTTTGAAGAGACAAACACATTGGAGGTTTCACTGCTTGTGCTGCTTAAAAAGCAGATAAGATTTTTCCATTGATTTATAATTGTGGATCAGAACAAGGCAGCTGCTCCGCGTTCCCTAAAAGGGCTTGGGGGAGGGCCTGGAAGCAGTACCACCAGTTTCCTCTCCGCCTCGGCCAATGAGAGACCAGCACAGCTGATCACTATTCACCCCTCCACCAAAGGAATCTGGCTGAGGACCCTTTTACGTGAGAAGTAGAAGTTGTCCAACTTATAAACGTCTACTATGTTCTATGTCAATTAAACGGGCCGGGTGGGGGTAGAGGGGGTGAGAGGACATACTAGGGGTGTCTTGAGTTTCATCATGTGCCTCTTTACACACATAGCCAAGATACAACAGAGGCGCCCTGAGGCTGTTCTAAGACACCCCTACTCGCCTGAGTCTATCCACTGCAGAGACTCAGCTGCAGCTACTGCTGACCATGCTCTGTTTCATGGGAAAACCAGCGAGGATGGATGCGGCTAACGCAAGGCCTGGAGCGGAACGCACAGCTTACCGGAGAAAAAGAAAGGATGGGGTGAGTTTAACAAAACATGTGCCAGATCCTCACAAACAAACTGCAAAGCACTGCTTAAGGAAACCGAAAAAAGACCTAAGTAACAGAGCTATACTGTGTTGTGGATTAGAAGACTCAATAAAGTGTGAAGATGAAAACTCCAGATGATCTTTGGATTCAATGTCGTCCTAATCATAGCCCAGCAGCCATTTTCATAGGACCTGACAATCTAATTCAAAACTCAACGTGAAAACATGAAGGACCTAGAATGGTTAAAAGTTTTTTTAAGTTGCAAGATATCCCATCTAATAAAAGAGAAACATGCAAACTGACCGTACCCCCGCTTTGCTCACAAGCCATGCTCACTAGCCAATCATGGGCAAGTATGCAAATTAACCCAACCAAGGTGGTGGTTGATTTGCATATCTTGTGGCAGAGTGAAGACTGAAGATAGCCATGCGCTGCAGAAGGGAGGGAAGCTGAGAAGGGACGGAAGCAGATGGGGCGGCGGAGACTGCCTAAGGAAGCCCTATTCCTGCAGGAATCTCCTGCAATGGGCCTCTAGCATGACATAACATGGTATTGGCAAAAGGACAGCCACACAACCACACAAGAGAACAGAGTCCAGAAACAGGAGTACAAATAAGTGGTCGCCTGATTTTGTGGCCTTCAATGGGAAAAGGGAAGCCTTTACTCAAATAGCGCTGACCAACTAGCTAAAGGCATCAACACAGGAACAACTACCTTCTTGCCTCACACCACACACAAATATAACTCTAAAGGGAATGAGAACCTAAATGTCAAAGTCAAACATAAAACTACACTGGTCCAAAAACAGTCACTAGCTACCTGTAACTATTTAAATATGAGTTTAAATAAAGTACAAAGAGATAGAATTAAGAATCCAATTAAAATATAATCAAAAATTCCATTCCCAAGCCATCCTGCCTACATTTCGAGAGCTGTGGCTAGAGACAGGGAGCAGGCCAGTGCTGGCTCAGTCCGGGCCAGGGTCAGTCTGACAAGGACGGACACAGGGACTCTGGGCTCAGAAGAATGTTTTATCGTGATGGTGGAGGCGGCTGCAGAATGTATAGATCTGCAAAACCCTGTCCAACAGCACAATCTGTTTCACACAAACCATCCCTCAGTCAAAACCCTCGAGAGGCCGCAAAGGTGAGAGGGCCGGGCGGGGGAGACGGGCACAGCCTGGCATCTGTCTGGTGAGGGAGACACGCAGTGGCCGACGCTGCCAGTGTGGGCAGCTCGTTCCGATTGCTTACTGAGTTTAGTCTTTCTTTGCTGAAGCGACTGCCTGCATTCACTGGCATCTCCCCTCGGCTCCTGTCACTGAGAAAGGAACCAAGCCACCAATGCTCTCCCCTCCCGCCTGCCCCCCACCCCACCCCTCGCCCCCATACGGTGATTCCCACCGGCAGAAAGACCCGGGGGACGCTCACCTGAAACGGGTAAAGTGCAGACTGTTATCTGGAGATGTACGTGTATGTTCTGGAGGGAGAGCGGGTCTCGTTCTGGGCACTGGGAGGCACGTTTAAGAAATCCCAAATCAAAATAGTGTCATCGTGAGAGCTGCTGATGATCTGAAATTCATCAAACTGTAACCGAAACACCCGTCCAGAATGTTCCTGTGAGAGAGAAGGCTGGATGAGGACAGTGAGGCCGCCCAGCCCGCACCCCCACCAGCCGGAGGGCACAGGGGGCAGGCAGCCCGAATCCCGGCTTCTGACGCGTCTCCGGAGCCTGTGGGGGGCGGTCCTCCGCCCTCGGCACCCTCACTCCGCTCCCCCGTCTCGGCCGTTCCTTTAACCAGACTGTATCCCAGGTCCTGGCAGAGAGAAACCGGGATGGTGCCACAACGGCTCTGAGAACGGTCAGGACGGGAAGCACCGATGGGTAATGCCCCTTCTTGAGACATGGTGCCAACTGGGACCAGGAGAGTGGTCTGAACGGAACCAAGAGCATCTCAGACCCCAGCCGCCATGAGAACTGCTGAGGAAGTACCAGAAGCATCCCCGAAAACCACGCAGCTGAGAACGGCCTCGCTACAGTTCTGCAGGCTCTAGTCGATGCCAGGAGCGAAGACACAAAAATGAAAGGGAGAACTACTGGAAACAGGAAAAATATCAGTATTTGCAAGCAGCTATCTCTCAACAAATACAATCAAGGCGAGCAGACGATGAGAAATAATGTGCCTGGGAAAGCTGCAAAAGTAAGAGTAGCATATAAAAATAAAGTGCCCCACTGAAACTGGTTTAGCTCGGTGGATAGAGCGTCGGCCTGTGGACTGAAGGGTGCCAGGTTCAATTCCGGTCAAGGGCACGCACCTTGGTTGCGGGCACATCCCCAGTGGGGGGATGTACAGGAGGCAGCTGATCGATGTTTCTCTCTCTCTCCCTTCCTCTCTGTAAAAAAAAAAAAAAATCAATAAAATATATATTTTAAAATAAATAAATATATAAAAATAAAGTACCCCTATAAGGCAATAATCCATAGAATGTAGACTGAGGAGAATTACATCATAATAATACAAAAATATGCTATTCGAAAAGTGAAACATGCCGAAACCATAGAGCATTGGCCTAGGGACTGAAAGGTCCCGGGTTCGATTCCAGTCAAGGGCATGTGCATTGGTTGCGGGCGCATCCCCAGTAGGGGGCGTGCAGGAGGCAGCTGATCGATGTCTCTATCTCATCAATGTTTCTGGCTTTCTATCCCTCTCCCTTCCTCTCTGTGAAAAATCAGTAAAATATATATTTAAAAAAAGAAAAGTGTAACATAACCAACACCCACATTAACGCCCCCACACCTCCAGGGGGGAACTAGGTTTGCTCTGCGAGCAGATGGGTCCGCCGTACAAGCGGAACCTGCGTGCCCTGCGCAGGCCGGGTCCAGCTCTTAGCGGAGGGCCCACTGGAATGGGAAGGTCAGTCTCTGATGCTGCCCAGAGCACACGAGCAGAGCGGCGCCTTCCTATGAAGACGCGGCCTCTGTGTGGGCGGCCGCCCCCTGCTCTGGGAACCCCACTTCCCGTCTCAAAAGGTCACCTACCACCAACGTGCGCAGACACAGCGTGCTGGCTGGGGCTCGCGGGTCGAGAGCAGCTTGCAAGTCCCAAACTTTGATTTTCCTGGAAAGACAATGAGATGGCGATGAGTGGACAAGCGAGCATCTTAAACACCGTCAAGCGGTTCCTGGACGGCGGGGTGCCTCTGAGCTGCCCACTAGCAACGCTAACGGGGAGCAAGCTTCGTTCTCACGGGTCTAACACCTCCGCAGGCCCCGCACTTGCTGGCAGGGACAGGAGTAATTCTTTTAAGGAGACAAGAGCCCACTTCCAGTTATCTCATCCGGTCCCTGGCCTGATCCTCTCTGTCAGCAAAGGCTCAAGCAGGGCTCCCGGGCTGAGGGGGTGCAGCGGCCAGCACGGGGCTCTCTGTGACATTCCCAGGATGCCTTTCTCCCAACCCGGCAAACGCGCCCAGTTAAGCACGGGAGCGTGAACAGACGCCTGACCCCGTGTGAGATAGACAGAAGACCGTCTTGAAAGCTTTACAGTTGCCATTTGCTCACTGAAGAAGTCGTGGCACTTTGAAAAGATCGGTTCAATTCACCAAAAGGGCAGAAGAAAGGTATCTCTGAATGGGGGTTGGGGGGGGGGGGTGAAGAGAGGCCCCCACGCCTGGTTAAGGGCTAAGGAAGGAACAGATTCCTGCACAGCCTAAGCCACTCCCGGTGCGGTCACAATGGCGGGGAAGGGCATGCCTTTAGGAGCCTGGAGGCGCTGCTACTGTGGCATTTGGGACCGGAGTGGCCTCCCTTGACCAAGCCTTGTCATACACCTGCCACCCACCACGCACAGGGCCTGCCCAGCGCAGCCCACACACCGCTGCGGGGGTTCAGGCCCTGCCCTCCCGGCGCAGCCACACCGGGCACTGCAGGGAAATACCCACCCGTCGTAGGCCCCGCTGACAATCCTCTTGTTGTCAAAGCGGATGCACCGCACCAGCTCTTCGTGTCCCTCCAGGACTCGTAAGCAGGCGCCACATTCAATGTCCCACAGCCTGGGGGGGAGAGGGGGGAAGAGGTCGTGAAACCCTTGATCACACTGCCCTCCCGGTCTCCGCATCTGTCCACACAGGACTCTCGCTCATCTGGAAGCCTTTACCCCTCTCCCTCCCTCCCTCCCTCCCCCCCTCCCTCCCTCTCTCTCTCTCTCTCTCTCTCTCTCTCTCTCTCCCCCTTCCCCCCGCCTTCACTCTACACGTGAACGCACACGTAGGCCACTTGTGTGTTTTTAAGCGCTAACTTGGGAGGAAGCCTTACTTTCCATTATATTTCCTTTTACACCGTTTGCAGCTTTAACATCACACGCGTGTGTTACTGAGCAAACAAAGAGCATCCCCGCAGGCACTCCAGCCCCGAGCCCGCGAGGCCAGGGAGGCGCGCGCCGGCATGGTGGTCTCCGGCCTCCCTTCCTGACACGTGCTGCCTCCGGGGGGCTGCCCGGGGTCAAGGTCAAGGTGGGAGACTCGTGAGCTATACGCAGCGCCGCGGAAACACAAACCCGGGATGTAAATATACACAGTTGGCTTTTTTTTCCTGCAGATGAATGATACAACGGTTCTGGAAATAAAATTTGTTGCTGTTATCATGGATTTTTCCGCATTACTTGCAAAAAGAAGTCACAGCAACGGCACACGCACCAAACAAAGGCAGCGAGTGAATTCTGCAATGAACTTCCAGTGAACATCTGGCCACAGCCACCCCCAGCCGATCGCTCCTCAGTGGCAGTGACCTTGGCGTCTCTCCCCAACGTGAGCAGCCACTGAGCACTGCCACCAATCCAAAGTGGCTCCCTATGAGCCGTAGTGCCATACACACCGTTATTCTGTAAACCTTAGATGCCAGTGAGGAAGCGGAGGATCGGTTACTGTGAAATACTAAGAGCACAGCTCATACAGCAGAGCCAGGGTTCAAGCACTAAGGTGACTATGACCATTTAGAACGTAAAAGAAGACTGACAGCAGCCCTGGCGGCGTGGCTCGGTTGCTGGGCTTTGTCCAATACACTAAAAGGCTGCCAGTTTGGTGCCTGGTCAGGGCACGTGCCCGGGTTGCAGGCTCAATCTCCGGTAGGGTGTATGCAGGAGACATGTTCTGTTCTTAGATTTCTCTATCTCCCCCCACCCCACTCCCAGTACGGGGCATGCAGAAGACATGTTCTGCTCTCACAATGATGTCTCCTCTCCCCTCTCTTCCTCTTTCTGTAAAAATCAATTTTTAAAAAAATCTTTAAAAAAACCCAACCTGATAGCAGTTAAAGCCTCGTCCTTTCTCCCTCCCCCCCCTCCCCCTTTCTCAAATGATTTGAGCCCAATCTTTATTTTGCTCAAACATATATGGCATAAACTGGGGTGGGGAAAATGACTTGGGTTACTTAAATAGATATTGAAGACAAGCTCTAATAAGATTTAAAGTGTTTAAGGATGGTCACATTTATTCGAAAGCAAGATCACTGAGTGCTGGGAAGAAAAAAGGAAATGAAATAGATGAGCAGGCAGGAGTAGATGATTCTGTAATTCAGCCTGGGAGAGACAGAAGAAAGTCCTGGGAGAGACAGAAGGGAGTCCTGGGAGAGACAGAAGGAGGTCCTGGGAGAGACAGAAGGGAGTCCTGGGAGAGACAGAAGGGAGTCCTGGGAGAGACAGACAGGAGGAAGTCCTGGGAGAGACAGACAGAAGGAAGTCCTGGGAGAGACAGACAGAAGGAAGTCCTGGGAGAGACAGACAGAAGGAAGTCCTGGGAGAGACAGAAGGAAGTCCTGGGAGAGACAGAAGGAAGTCCTGGGAGAGACAGACAGAAGGAAGTCCTGGGAGAGACAGACAGAAGGAAGTCCTGGGAGAGACAGACAGAAGGAAGTCTGGGAGAGACAGAAGGAAGTCCTGGGAGAGACAGACAGAAGGAAGTCCTGGGAGAGACAGACAGGAGGAAGTCCTGGGAGAGACAGCCAGAAGGAAGTCTGGGAGAGACAGTAAGGACCCCCCCACGTGTCAGGGTGGGAGGCAGGCTCTCAGAGGCAAGGCCAAGCAGAGCCAGGCTGGATGGAGCGTTCTGGTAGTGAGTGATCTTGTAGAGCTGAGGCCATTAAGCTCTGTGTTGTGGGGGATCTTGGAAGAACACAGTTTCACCCACTTCAGTAAGTGAGCCAACTAGATGAACAAGAAGTTACCTAGTTCTCTTATCTGGAGCACCCCAAAGTCTCTGCGTCTCTGGAGCTTCAGGAATGGGAGAGGAGGCAACACTCTGGCAGAAACCACCCCACCTGCCCTGTGGGCACCGAGCTTCTACCCACCTGATGGTATTATCTGATGATCCGCTCACAACCAGCCGGTCCCTGTACTGCAGACAGGCAATGCCTCGCTTGTGCCCGTTCAGAGTCCGAACAAATTCACAGGTACTTGTACTCCAGACCTGTAACACATCAGCAACAGAATGAATGCAGGAAAGTCCCCTCACGACATACCTCTCTCAAAGAGCCAGAGCTTCTAGGAAGGATCACGATCTTTGACTATGAAGTAAGGCGGGGAGGCTGGGGATTGGACAGAATAAAGCTTTCTGGCTGCTGAGTGATAAAACCAGAATGCAATACAAAGGGAGGCGGTGAAGTCCCCAAACCTTGGGATCTTCACAAAGAGAGCATCTCCTGGAGGGTTCTCACACTCAGCGGCCCAGCTGTTATGGTTACACCAGCTGCCATGTCAAACCCAACAGCTCTGGCCAAGCTCCACCTTTCACACCTTCCTCTGCTCAGCATAGTTGCTTGAACAGCTCCATTTGTTCCAACGTACCACTCTTAATGTTATTTATGCAATAAATAACCCCTCTTTTGTGAAGCCATCTGCAAGTCTTAGATGTTTATAGCCACACAATGTATTACCAGCCAAATAAGGAGACACACAGCCAACACAGTGCTGGATTATTTTACCAGCTGCACTTGTAGTTGAATGGGTTGACTAGATATCCATGTGCAAAGAATGAAGGTGAATCCCTACCTCACACTATATATAAACATTTAACTCAAAAGGATCAAAGACCGAAATGTAAGGACCAAACTATAAAGCTCTTAGAAGAAAACACAGGACATCTCTGTGACATTGCATTAGGCAATGGTTTCTTAGATATAACACAAGCAACAAAAGAAAAAAATTGATAAAGTATACTTCATCAAAATTAAAATAGTTCTATGTTTCAAAAATAACTATCAAGAAAGTAAAACCATTTAAAAAAGCGAAAACACAACCCACAAGATTAAAGAAATTATCTGCAAATATTTATCTAAGGACCTTATTATCAGAGCATAAAAAGAACTAGTGCAACTAGCCCAAACTGGTTTGGCTCAGTGGATAGAGCGTCAGCCTGCAGACTGAAGGGTCCCAGGTTCGATTCCGGACAGGGGCATGTGCCTTAGTTGCAGGTGCATCCCTAGTAGGAGGTGTGCAAGAGGCAGCTGATGGATGTTTCTCTTTCATCGATGTTTCTCTCTATCCCTCTCCCTTCCTCTCTGTAAAAAAAATCAATTATATATATGCGTGTGTATATATATATATTAAAAGAACTATTGCAACTAAACAACAGAAAGACAAATAATCCAATTTGTTAAATGAACAAAAGATTTAAATAGATGTTTCTCCAAAGACATAGAAATGGCCAACAAGCACATGAACAGAGATGCTCAATATCATTAGGCATTAGGGAAGTGGAAAGCAAAATGAACAGAGATACCACCACACACCCACCAGGATAACTAATAGAAAGACCGACAATACCAAGTGCTGGCAAGGACATGGAGAATTCCTCCCGGCTGCTATCTGCAAGAGCTGGTTCAGGCCCAGGCCCTATGGACTTCCGGGCACTGGTCTGGTATGATGGTGTGGCTGAGCAGTGAGTGCATTTACCTCATACAATCTAACGTATGCTGCACCCTAGTCTGTGATCTGCAGGGTGACACATACTAGAATGTGTTTAGTGCAGGTCATACAAAGAAGTGTTGGTTTTTGGGTTTTTTTTTTAGCCAATTTCAAATATTCATATATTGCTGGTGAGATTGTAAACTGGTGTAGCCAGTTTGGAAAACAGTTTGGCAAAACTAAACACAAGAGAACTGAAAATACATGTCCACACAAATGTTTATGGCAGCATTATTCCTAATAGAAAAATGTATAACGACCAAAATGCCCACCTACTGATGAATGGATAAACAAAATGAAGTTTTCTTCAGCATTAGAAGAAATGAATACTGCTCCATGCTACAGTGCCTATGGGTGGACCTAGATAACAATAACTAAGCGAAAGAAACCAGATACAAAAGGCCCCATATTGTATGATTCCTTTGTAAGAAATGTCCAGACAGGCACATCCATGAACAGAGCGCAGACTGGGGACTGCCCGGGCCCAGGGGAAGAAAAGAGGGGCCGGCTGCTATGGGTCTGAAACGTCCTGGAACTAGTTACAGTCACACATCACTGTAAATGTACGGAAGGCACTGAACTGTGTGCTTTAAAATTAGGAATCCATGCTATGTGAATTATTTTAATTAAGTTGTAATAAAAACGTAAGGAAGCTACATTTTTTTAGATTAAATAGATATCGATCCTGTGGGTCACCCTAGACCAGTGGTCGGCAAACTCATCAATCAACAGAGCGGCAAACTCGCGAGCCGCAGTTTGCCGACCACTGCCCTAGACTACAGCAGCTGCTCGTCACATGTCTGCTGTCCACATGCTGAGCGTCCTGAGGACAGGGACGTGTGCTGTTCCGCATCGCACCTCCAGCAGCCAGCCCAGGTCTGCGGCCTGACAGCCTGGCTCTCAACATCAGGTGACTAAAGCCAACCTCAGCTCCGCCACCAGCTACGTGGCTGTGTGGTCTCGGTGTCGTTCTCACTCACCGAGCCACATCTGCACACTGTGAGCCGCCCGTGTACAATGCAGGCGACCCCTACTCCACAGTGTGCCTGGAGGGTGACGCGCTCCAAGCACATGGACATGTTCAGTGGTTTAGTTCTTGTCCCCTTCTACAGGCCACCAGCAAAGCCACTTCACGAAACAGAGGACTCTCTCTTTCCTGAGCCCATGACCCGTTTCCCCTCCCTGCCTGTCACTTAAGGGGCACGCAGAAGGGGGTGGCTTCAGGGGTGCTGAGCGATGGGGGAGAAGAAGGATCTCGAGAAGTCCCAGCTGGGAGAGCCACTCCTGCCTCCTCCCATCCTCAGAGGCAGCGGGGAGCAGACGCACTTACTTTGATGGTCCTGTCCCCGGAGGCAGACACGATGTACTTGTCATCGAAGTCCACGACGTTGACGGCAGCCCGGTGGCCCACCAGGACCCGGCGCAGGGTGATGTCGGTGGCGGAGGCCATGTCCCACACGGCGATGGAGCGGTCCTTGGAGCAGGTCACCATGAGCCCGTTGCTGAAGCGCAGGTGCAGCACGGCCTCGTTGTGGTGGATGAGCGTGTTCAGCACCTCGCCCGTGTTCACGTCCCAGACCCTGAGGACAGACGCACAGCGCTTACCCACAGGGACGGCGGGAGAGAGTGCGCCGGCCTGTTCTTTGTCGCAGGCTGGGAGGGGAGGGGGGGTGGACTTGACCTGTATTTGGTGACTGGGACCTGACACCTAAGTACAAGCTTAAAAGGGGCAATTTCTCTGTGTGCTGAGAAGGGTTTCAGGAGAAGGCGGCCTGACTCTGCTCAGGTGCGGTTTATGGAACAGTCGGTGTTGATGGACTGTCCCTGCAGGTTTGTACTGATGGTTAAAAAAAAAAGGACTCTTGCCAAAACCGGTGTGGCTCAGTGGATAAAACATCAGCCTGCGGACTGAAAGGTCCCAGATTCGATTCCGGTCAAGGGCATGTACCTTGGTTGTGGGCACATCCCCAATGGGGGGCGTGCAGGAGGCGGCTGATCGATGTCTCTCTCATCCATGTTTCTAGCTATCCCTCTCCCTTCCTCTCTGTAAACAATCAATAAAATATACATATATTTTTTAAAAAGAAGACAATGTCTGCCTACTAGAAAGGCTGATGTGAGAATTCAACAGGATAGGAGTCCACAAAACGTCCAGCACTCTCTGTGGCCTGGAGAGGCTCCTCAAACAACTCTGCTGATTTTTCCAGACTTTGCAGGCTCTGCCCACCTCAGCCCGCTCCGAGCACCTGCTCCTCTCTGCTCTGGAGCACGGCCCCGGGGGGTGGGGGATGGGGGAATGGGAGGGGAAGGCTGTAGCGGGCAGCGTGCTCTGCAGGAAAGCAGGATGCGGCTCTCAGTCCCCTCCGCGGAGCCCCGCACTCACCGCACCGTGGAGTCGGAGGAGCCGGTCACAATGACGCGCTCGTCGTACTGCAGACAGAGGACGGAGCCCGTGTGCCCCGTCAACACTTTCAAACACTCCAGGCTGGTTTTGTCCCAGATCTGTGGAGAGAAGGTCAGATCAGTGTTTCAGGCTCTCCGTGTATCTTGAATCATAAAATAAAACAAACCTGTTACAGCCAATAAGGGAGCTAACCATCCCACCGGTGGGCATGCAGGAGGCAGGAGGCAGCACGTGACCGGCCGCAGAGGCGGTTACAATTTGAGCTCAACATTCTTTTGGACAGAGGACTGGGGGAAGGGAGTCCCGGGGTCCAAAGCACATGTGGGGGGACCCGTTTTCCCCTCCTCTCATGTGGCCTTGCTTCCAGAACAGGCCCCGTCATGAAGGCGCACCCAGAGCAGTGGCACAGACACTAAAATTCCCAGAGAAACCCCGTTTTCTAGCCAGAGCAAAGGTAAAGGGGATCCCTGTGGGCAGAAGAGAGGGGAAATCCCAAAGAGAAGAGAAGAGTCTGGAAAGAAAGGGCCCTTGAATCCATCACATACGACGTAGCGGTGAGCACACAGGAGAGACTGGACAGCGCAGCGGGGCTGTGAGGCGGGAACTGATATTCAGCTGCTGCTGCAGGCTCAGACCACGCTCTGGGAGTGTCAGCCCAGACGGACCCCAGAGGTAAGTGTTAAAGGCCTTGAGAAGCGGAAGAGAGATCTGAATCCTTCGGAACCTTCTAACTCCCTCTCTGCTGCAGTCCCAGTGACATTGAAATTCATGTTCGGAAGCGGACTAGGCTAGCCAACCTGCTGAACACACACTGACATCTTTTCCAGAGGCTTGTAACAGGCTGCAGAGTCTTTATGATGCAACACCCTTACTGTCCAAGCTACGATCCAAAACTAGTATCTTACAAACACCGAGGAAAAAAGTGATCGATTCTCAGGGGAAGAGACAATCAACCACACGCAACGGGCTGGAGGGCGCCCAGCTGTCACGGCCACGACTTCCAAGCAGCCACTGTAACTTCCCAGAGGCAGAGAACGTGCTCGATGTGAATGACAAGGGAGTGGCTCTCAGCACAGAAACAGAAACTACTGGGAAGGGAAGACATCTGAAAAGGTAAGCGCCAATGACTTCCGAAATTTGGTGACTGAAAGATATGAATTTACAGATCCAAAAAGCTCAGTGGAAGACTTCTTAGCACGATTCATGAGAAAAAAAAAATTGGTAAAACTGGATTTCATCAAAATTAAATCTACCGTTAAGAAAATGGAAAGTCCCTGCTTGTAAGAAAATATTTGCAAAGTTTATCTAACAAAGGACTTGCATGCAGAATATGTAAAGAACTTTCAAAACTCAATATGAAATCAGCCCATTTAAAAGAGAGAGAGATCTGAACAGAAACTTTACCAATGAACAGCTGGATGGGAAGCAAGCACTGATAAGCCAGCCATTGGGCAAGTGACATGAGGCCTATCTGCATTCCCAGGAGAACGGCTAACGCAAAAAGCAAGACTGTCAGCGCCGACAGGAGGCAGGGCCAAGGACTCTCCGCACCGCAGACCGGAGCGGGCAATGGCACTGCTGCTCTGAACACGGCCCAGCAGCTCCTTAGCGAGTACAACATCACATTTAGCACCTGAGTCAGCAATCTGACTCCTGTTCTTACTCAAATGCAGTGAAAACTTCCGCTCTCACAAAAATGTGCGTGCATGTTTACCGTGACTTGACTTATAATTGTGAGAAAGGAGACACGCAAATGTCCTTCACCAGGTAGTTGGATGAGCACACTGAGATGCGGCCAGAAAATGGACCGTGACTCAGCAACAGAAAGGACTCAGCCACTGCTAAGTGCAGCAACACAGAGGAACGCCAATGCACTGCGCTAAGCGCAAGAAGCCACACTCAACAGGTGCCACACCTCGAAGTCCACTGCGAGGCTGTTCTTAAAAAGACAAAGTTACAGGGACAGGAAAACCAGCGGTGGCCAGCGCCTGGGGGAAGAATGGGAGGCGTCGAACACCCAGGGGCAGGACAGGACACTTTGGGGGATGAGGACACCGCTCTGTATCTGGCGTATTGTTGTGGTGACACCGTTACTTCTGTCAAAATTCACCCAGCTGTACACCAAAGCCAGTGCGTTTCCCTGTATGTACGTTATCACTAACACAACACCCAACAGCCCTGCCGTGTTTCCTTCAATGAGAAAATACGCTATAAACGATGTAAAGCAAACCTGTCAGATCAGCTGCCAAACATTAAACACAGAAACGGTCCGGTTTATCTACTACTGAAAAGCGATCTAAATTGCTCTATCATTCTTCCGTGTTATCATCGGAGCCTTTTCTCAGGAATCATCAGAGGTAATGACTGATTTCCAGGCACATCCGCACCTGCGCCAGCCAGCACGCCAAGTCATCAGGAGCCCCGTAACGCGGAGGTCTTGTCCCCAGGTGCCCTCACACATACAGGACATGGGACAGACATGTGCTTAGAGAAGGGCAGGGAGAGGACCAGGGGTCTAGTGTGAGCGCAGGGACATGCTCAGCGTCTAGCTCTCCAGAAGCACAGCGTGGGATAAACGGAGAGATGGCCACTTCCGGTGTCTAACGAGGAACCACAATTTTAAGATAACACCAAGCATCCATTCACCTTGATGGAGTTGTCGCGCAGCCCGCTGATGATCTTCTCGTCGTCGTACTGTAAGCAGTAGACGCCTTTGCTGTTTTCCGAGCGGCACTGGATCCTCTGCAGGTTGTGCCGCCCGCACCGCCAGTTGGATTCTATAGTCTGCGGGAGAGAGGGGGCGCGGGTGAGATCCTGGGAGGCAGGTATTCTCTGGGCTTCCAGAAGCGGCCCACCCCGCTCCCCCCTCCCGGTTTGCGTAACTGTCTGCGGAGAGGAATCCTGTTCTTGTCCAAGGAAGACATTAGCCCGCGATGTTTTCTCTCCAACGTTCCCTGCCCTGCTGGCAGCTGCCGCCGGCTTTCCAATGAGTTTGGGTTGGATTTTCAAAAGAGAGAAAAAGGCCTAGACAGAGCTCAGAATGTTTCAAGAATGCCGTTCGCCTCCAAAACACACAAATAAATAGTAGCTGCCGGGTCCCTCTCTAATACCGGGGGAAGTGTCTGGCGGGAGACCCCCAACTGTATGAAGCTTCCACTGAGGACTCTGCGCGGCCCTCCAACGCGTCGTCTCGATCATTGAGGAAAGATACTGAAAGCGACTGCAAGCCAGCTATGGGGGGACGCATTTTACGTTCCCCGTTTTTAACCTTCCACCAGGCCGGAGCTCCATTTTTTTTTTCCATAAAAAAATATATTTTATTGATTTTTTACAGAGAGGAAGGGAGAGAGATACAAAGTCAGAAACATCGATCAGTCGCCTCCTGCACACCCCACAGTGGAGATGTGCCCGTAAGCAAGGTACATGCCCCCAACCGGAATCGAACCTGGGACCTTTCAGTCCTCAGGCCGACGCTCTATCCACTGAGCCAAACCGGTCTCGGCCGGAGCTCCTTTAAAACCAGCGCGCACATGGCAGCCCGGGCTCTCGCCCTTCATCATTCACGGAACACCTCCCGGCGTGCCAGCGTATTCCAGGTACGGGCCATGCTCGGCCTGGACACTAACGATCAACAGGAAGCGAGCGCTGCTGTCGGGAGCGGCCCGGCTCCAGCAGCTGGGCACCTGGTATCTGGCACTGGGCATGCTCCAAACATGTTTATTTGGTTAAATGACCCACGAGCTAGCCTTGGAAGGCAATTCTTAGTATTTCCCTTGTTTAAACAGAGAAGGGGTTTACTTTGCTTGAGCCCATAAAACCAGTGATGGGATGAGCGGGAAATCACACTCCTCCTTCCTGACTGGAAGTGCATGCTTTTCCCACTCAGATAGGCGGCCCTGGCCGGTTTGGCTCAGTAGTTAGACCTGCAGACCGAAGGATCGTGGGTCCGATTCCTGATCAAGGGCACATGGCTCAGTGGAAGGTTCCCCAGCGCTGGTGGGAGTGCACGCAGGAGGCAGCCAATCCTGCACCAGCAGCACCACCTCTAGTGAGTGTGTAAAGTGCAGGCCTAAGAGCACATGCCCAAACCAAACTAACGGGCGCCACTTCCGCTCTGCTATCAAGGCAGACAGCAGTTCTGTGCGATCAGCGTTCTTAAAAAGGGCCCAGAACATAAGGAATTTCTTCCCCTGAACTCAGGGCTCGGAGTCATTTAGAGAAATCGCGTCTTTTCAGAGTGACTGAGCCACCTCGGCTGCTAACGCAGACCAGGAAAGTGCTGACCCGGAGGCGGGTGTCCTGGCGACAAGTCTTACTCATGGCCAGTGGCCCTCAGCAGTGGCTACTGTTCGGCTACACCCCATGGGCTCAGAGCTGCGGCAGATCGCACTGCTCCACGTGAGCGCCAAGTATTCCGGAGACGAATATGTAGCGTGTATCTGCCCCTCTCTGTCTCTGTCTCTCCGTCTCCTTTCCCCCTCAGCCTCCCCCACACACACGTATACCAGGTGTTATTTTAAAAATATTATTGAGTCAATAAGCAACTCTGTTGCTCTATATTTCAATGACTCAAAAGGCACATTTACCATCACATGGGAGTTTGGGGAAAAAAATTTTAAGGAGGGAATGGGGCCCAGCCGGTATGGCTCCGTGGTTGAGTGTTGACCTATGAACCAGGAGGTCACGGTTTGATTCCCGGTCAAAGGCACACGCCTGTGTTGGGGGCTTGATTCCCAGTAGGGGGGCCTGCTGATCCATGATTCTCTCTCCTCATTGATGTTTCTCTTTCTCTCTCTGTCTCTCTCCCCCCCCCCCTCCTCTCTGAAATCAACATATAATAAAAGGAGTGGTGGGCTCCTCAAACCAAATAGAATGTCCTGCACGTTACGGTCTCCCTTTACTCTAGAATGTTTTCCAGAACTGGGTGACCTGATGGTCATCTTTGTACCTAAAGCCACACACAGAGAGGAGCTGGGGGAGCTGTGCGGTCAGCCTACCCCTGACAGAGAGTACCCCGACACGAGGCTGAGCCGTGTCCCCTACCTCCGAGCCCAGACAAGAGGAGACCCAGGCCTCCCGAAATCTCGCGTTCTAAGTCGAATGCAGGTCAGAAAGCGGCTCTGCTGCTCCATGTTAGAAAGAGCCTAGTTTTTGCCGAAACCGGTTTGGCTCAGTGGACAGAGCATCGGCCTGCGGACTGAAAGGTCCCAGGTTCGATTCCGGTCAGGGACATGGACCTTGGTTGTGAGCACATCCCCAGTAGGGCGCGTGCAGGAGGCAGCTGATCGATGTTTCTCTCTCATCGATGTTTCTAACCCTCTATCCCTCTCCCTTCCTCTGTAAAAAAATCAGTAAGATATATTAAAAAAGAAAAGAAAAGAAAGAGCCTCGTTTTCGAACCCACACATTGGAGCCTGCAGAGAAAAAGTCTGCCATAGAATCCTGATGGATCCTTCTAAGAAGCCCCACTGAGGGCTGTTTCCAAATCACGGGGTGGCTGAGTCCCCAAACAAGTGTTTGTTCCCGAAGCGACAGGCAGGCCGAGCGGGGAGGGGCCGCCCTGCTCATTCCCCTCGCAGGCCGGGCCACCCACAGCCGCAGGCAGCACATCCTGCTGACTGTGCGCCCGAAACGCCGCCCGCCACCTGATTTGACAAGCTCAGCTCTTACTAGCAGCTCGTGAGCCAGGCCTGCAGAAACGCTAGACCCTGCGAAACAGGCCGCGCCACGGTGGCAGAGAATGCCCAGGTCAACTGGCAGCTCTGGCAAGCGACGCGGCCGTCTGAGCTGCCGTCTGCTCCTCCGTAAAAAAGGCAAAAACCCTATCTGCTTCCCCCAAACTGCTCAGAGGGTCAGATGGGAGGACACGGGCGGGGTTCGCCACGGTGCCTGCAAATGGCAGCAGCGACCCTCTTCCTGGTCTGCACAGAACACAGAGCAGGAGGGTCTGACCCCAAAAATCTCCCCACCCAACCGCCAGGACTGGTGGTCCCAATCGAGGCTGCTAGTTATTCCTGCTAATAACCCCGATCCTGCCCAGCCGCACCCAGGGAGGGGGGCTCAGCCTTCTGGGGCGATGCAGCCCCTCCATCTCAGCGGCAGCCACACGGGACACTCGCAGGTGCGCCTCCTCAGTCACGCAGATACCTGCCCTGTCACCTGGCCATCGCGCGGCGTGGCTACTGCAGAGCGATGCCTCGTGTTTCTGAGAACTTGTAAAACCCCCTCACCCTGTGCACATTTTCAAAATCCTGGGAAAGCCGCCATGATACACAGAGTATACAGCGGCGTTCAAACTGGCAACAGAGTGAAAACAGATGTCTGAGCGCGGAGGATAACATTATTTTTAGAAGCCTAAACACAACGGGGTGGGTGGGCAGGTCTCCGCCTTCTCGGGGCAGGGCGATGTTAATATCAGGTCTGCCAGCCACAAGAAAGCGCCCGCTCTCGGCGTAAATGCGGTCGGCTCCGAGGTGCGACGGGCCACACCGTCTTCTAACCAGAGGGCTGTTCCAGGGAGGGCGCCTCGCAGGCCTTCACCAGCCTCTGCCTGAGGTGCAGGGGACACATCCCACGTCGGGACCCCAAAATGTGGTGCCTGAAACAAGGCCACTGATCCTATCCTACTGGTGCCCTCTCTCCAGAGCCGGCAAGGACACGGGGCGCTCACACAGCGGCAGGAAGACGAGTTCACCCTGAAGTCTGGAGGTGTGAACAGGCATCTTCCTCCTCTTCCTGAGTTTTCCAGTTTTTTGGGGGTTTTTTTAATATATTTTATTGATTTTTCACAGAGAGGAAGGGAGAAGGATAGAAAGTTAGAAACATCGATGAGAGAGAGACATCAATCAGCTGCCTCCTGCATGCCTCCCACTGGAGATGTGCCCACAAGCAAGGTACATGCCCTTGACCGGAATCGAACCCAGGACCTTTTAGTCCGCAGGCCGACGCTCTATCCACTGAGCCAAAACGGTTTTGGCTCCAGTTTGAAATGGCAAACCGAAGCCCCCTCTCCTACATAACGAGGCAGCAAGTGCTAACATTTCTCTCGGTCTCAGCGTCCCCCTTACTGCAAGTGGGGACACGCACCTTGTAGAAATTAAACGCAGTTACCTGTGGAAGTCACACACAGTTCACGGCACACGGCAGGGGCTCAATCCAAAAAGGTGCGTGTAACCCTTACATTCTGCTTTTGGGGGTTCATATCAACCAGATGGGCAAGAGCCAGGCCTGTGGGTCTCGCATTTGTTTGATCCCTGGATCACAGACAAAACTCTCTGCCTGTGCGTCCACCCTGAACAGAATTCAATATTCTTCCAGGCCGAAACCGGTGTGGCTCAATGGATAGAGCGTCGGCCTGCAGGCTGAAAGGTCCCAGGTTCGATTCCGGTCAAGGGCATGTACCTTGGTCACGGGCACATCTCCAATGTGGGGAGTGCAGGAGGCAGCTGATGGATGTTTCTCATGGAAGTTTCTGACTCTCTATTACTCTCCCTTCCTCTCTGTAAAAAAATCAATAAAAATATATTTTTTTAAAAATTCTCCCAAAAGAAAGGTAAAGAACTCTATTTTGATGGGGTTTCGTACAGAACGTTGTATGAAATGCAAAATGTATGGCTGATCACAGCTACTCGCTACTTTCAGGGACTGTCCAGCGTTAAATGCGTAACAAAGGATCTAGCACCAGTGTTATTTTATTACCATTACTATTAGTGAATATACCATGTAAAACACTGTCCCTTGCACTAAGAGATCGAGCCCACAAAAATCTGGAGGAGACCCTTGTGGCCAGCCGGTGGATGTTTCCAAACCACACTGTAAGAAC
>PVJN01036651.1:7523-21474 GCA_004026805.1 Lasiurus borealis | reverse complement strand
TCCCCCACCCCACCCCCACCCCCCGTGCGCCATTGGTTAACGGCGCAGATGAAAAATCCGAGAACGTTTCCAAAGTTTAGGAACTTGTGCCATTTGCATCAAATACAAATTCCTTTGAATGAGAGATAATATGCTTTCCATTTTAATAGGCCTAAATTAGGTTGATCTTAATTTATAGTTAATTTGAGTGAATAATTTCCGTCTACCTGAGTCTGTGTTTTTTTTTCAGGCGCGCGTGGTAAATGTTTATTAACCCATAAATCTGCCGCCTTCCTTTAAGGGGGAATTCGAAGGCCTCCCAAAACTGGAAGGGTGTACAATGCCGGGGTGAGGGGTCCGGGGGGGACCGGGAGAAAAAGCACAAGAGTAGTTAAGTAACCCAGAAATAAGTCCTTACTCTGCACATGCTGTGTGCCTTTGGGCACATAGCTAACCCTCTCTGAGCCTGGATCACGACATGAGTGGTTTGCAGTAGGTTGTGGCTAAGATTCTGACTCACATTCTTGGCAGGGCGAGGAGGGACCAAATGGAGAGGTCTCAGTATCGCCTTCATCTTGCCTCGGATTGTACCTGCTCCCTCATCTCTCTTTCCATTAAGTCTTCACTCATCGGAGCTGGTCCATGTAGTTGGTCTCTCTACAAAAGAGGCAAGAAGAGCCGAGACCTGTTTGGCTCGGTGGATAGAGCGTCAGCCTGCGGACTGAAGGGTCCCGGGTTCGATTCCGGTCGGGGGCATGTACCTTGCTTGCGGGCACATCTCCAGTGTGGGGTGAGCAGGAGGCGGCTGATCGATGTCTCTCTCTCATCGATGTTTCTGACTTTCTATCCCTCTCCCTTCCTCTCTGTGAAAAATCAATAAAATGTATTTTTTTTAAAAGAGAGGCAAGAAGAGTTCTGGAAGGGCTGCCAGGTTAGCGTTGGAATTCCAGGCACTGGCAGGCCAGGGGGAAGACAGGGGCTGGGCAAATGGCATTGCTGGGACTCGGTGGAGGCTCCCACTAGCTGTCTGCCATCCCGGGCAGCTAAGCACCACGCTGCTGTGTCTGCAAAGGGAAGAACCTGGCAGCTGAGAGACCTGCGTTTTTAACCCCTGCTTGGTCCCTGCCTCTGAAAGACGACTTGAGCTCTCGGAGGCTTAGTGTCCCCACGGGGAAGAACCACCCTCCCTACTTCCCCAGATATTGCCCGGGGTGGGGGGGTCACATGACGCCATCAGGTGCAAATCGTCTGCGAGGCAGCCCGTGCCCAAATGCTGAATTCATACACAAGACAGGATGTTCCAAGTCCACAGATTAGGTGAGGAGATCAAGGGAAACGTGCACCCTGCCATTGCTTTTTTGTGGCTAAAACGTTCAAGATCTATGTCCTTGGCAACGCTCAAACATAGAAGGCGGTATTATTAACCAAAACCACCTTGTATGTTAGATGTCCAGAACATATACATCTTGCTTGAACTGGAAGGTTGCTTTGGTCTCTGTCCGTGGTCCTGAACGGAGATCTTGGCTAGTGATGGCCCTGTAGACAGTCTCTCGCCCCTTGAACACTGGTGAGAGAAAGAGGAGGGAGAAGGAGAGAGAGTGGGGGAAAGGAGAAAGGAAGGGAGAGGGAGAGGGATACAGAGACAGACTGGAGAAACACTGCTGTTTTGACATGGTTTTCAAATAACGGCCGTTACCAAGGAAGAAAATTGTTTTCCTGGGGAAGTCAAGGGAGCGTTTACTTCCCTTTCACCAGCCCCAACCCGATGCCTGTGGGCACAAGGCTGTCAGCCGGCGGTTTTGTTATGTTCAAATCCCAGGGTGGGGCTTGGCCCTGCACAGGCCTTGGGTAGAAGCAAATGTCGGGGATCCCGGCGTCAGGAGCTAAGGGAGGCTGTTTCTGGTCTCTCTCCCCCGAGGAAGGTTAGGCCATGGCCCACAGCCACACTGCCATCCCCCACTAGCAAGGGTCAGAGGGCAAATGGAGGACTGAGTTCTGGTCCTGGTTCTGCATCCACATGCGGCGTGACCTTGGCCAAGCATCTGTCCCTCTCTGAGTCCCGGGTAGCCCAACTTCAAAGGGAGGGGGCCAGGCTCATGGGATTCAAGGTCATCCATCCTCTTCTGACATTCTGAAGTCCCTCAAGCCAATTTTTTTTCAAGGTGTGAAAGAAAGGAGCACCTTTCTCACTCTAAATTGCCAAGGAAACATGTCACGACCACCAGGCAACCACTCGGCCAAGCAACAGAAATTGAGGAATGTTATGCTGAGATTTTTTCTGTCTAAAGAAGTAAACCTTCGACAGCCATAGAGCCGGCTGCTGACCATCCAGGGCAGTGGTTCTCAACCTTCCTAAGGCCGAGACCCTTGCATACAGTTCCTCATGGGGTGGTGACCCCCAGCCATGAAATTTTGCTACTGTTATGCATCGTGATGTAAATATCTGCATTTTCTGATGGTCTTAGGCGATCCCTGTGAAAGGGTCCTTCGACCCCAAAGGGGTCAAGACCCACAGGTTGAGAACCGCTGATCCAGGGCCTTTGTGGTCCCCACCCCCACCCCCACCTCATTCACCTGCTCATCACAGCAACCCTCAGATGCAAATAATGTTGCTATCCCCAACGTCCAGAAGAGACGCTGAAGTCCAGGGAGACAGAGCGACTTGTTCAAGGTCACCCAGAGGAGCCGGCACTTTACCGCCGAGCTGTTTGCATTCCAGTGATTTCCACGGCAGTGGGCTGCCACTCCAGAGTCATGGTGAACTACCCCCAGCCCTGGCCAGCCCCGCCGACCTCGGGGGAAGTACCCAGGCTGCCTCAGCCCCTCTCCCGGGGCTCCGTCCTGACTTCCCGGGGTACCAAGCGGCTCACTCAGGCCTCTGCCAACTAATGAGGTGTCTTTCTGGGGACCCGGGTGACGCCACGCTCCGGTCCCAAGCAGAGAGACCTAAGGCTGGCTTTTAATTAGGAGGCCCGTGATTTTTGTGGCGACTTGGATAACAAGCACTCCGTTACCTGGGGAAATCATTAAGCCGGCGGAGAGAGGCACCGGGGCTGGCTCAGGACGCAGGCTAGAGGGCGTCACGGCGGCGGGGAGTTGGGGGAGGTGGGGATAAGGGGGGCGGAGGGCCCCTCTCGGGAAGGGGCTGCTCCTCCAGGGCCCGGTGTAACGCGCACGGGACCAGACTCTGGTCAAGGAGGGAGCGCCGGTCTGTGTGCAGCCTCCTGCCCCGGGAAGGCCACTCTGTCACCTGGCCGCATCTGCCCAGCCCGGGAAGGGCTCCTGGAGAGTTACATCTCAGAGCCCGAAGGGAAACGAAGGCCCCGGCCACGGCCCCTCCCCCAGCTCGTATCCACTCAGGGAAGCTCCCCACAGGAGGGAGCTTTGGCTTTAAGATTGAGATGAGATCCGCATCGTCTCAGGCATTCTTCTCTGTTTAGACCAGTGGTTCTCAACCTTCCTAAGGCGTGACCCTTGCATACAGTTCCTCATGGAGTGGTGACCCCCAACCATGAAATGTTGCTACTGTGATGCATCGTGATGTAAATATCTGCATTTTCCGATGGTCTTAGGCGTCCCCTGTGAAAGGGTCATTCGACCCCAAAAGGGGTCGAGACCCACAGGTTGAGAACCACTGGTTTAGACATTCCTTCAGCACGCATGCTCGGAAGTCCACATTCTGGGCCAGAGGCTGACGGTACCAGATTCTGGGGACAGGCTGGTGAGGGACCAGGGACACACCCTGGGCAGTGGGAGAGCCAGGAAGTAGAGAGGAAGTCCTCATCCCCTCCAAAGGGGGCAGGAGAGAGCGCAGTCCCACGCAGCCTCCTGCCTTCTGCAAATGCAACATGACACCTCATAATGGGCGACATCAGTACCAATCCAGCCTCCGAGCCGTCCCCACGCCTCCCGGTAATTCCTCCCAGATTGTGCTCCTGTTCCCGTAAGCACGATCGCCAAGGTTGGGCCTGGCTGAAATAGGGGGGATCATCCCCATTTCTATAGCGGAGCAGACTGAGGACCGCACAAGGCCCCAGGTCCTCGATCACACCACGGTTGAATGAATGGTCCAGAGGAGCCAGGAGCCACATCCCAATCCCACATCTGGGAAGAGGCTGGGAGGAAGACGGGGTGGGGGGGGTGCTTCGTGGCCTCGGCCTGGCGGGTCAGGTGGGGGAGGAGCAAGGAACGGATGTGATCCGAAGGAAAAATAGCCAGGCACCCAGGTACGAGCGGGAAAGAAATGGAGCCCAAGGAAGACACAAGAGGTGGACTCGAGCAAGAGGCGAGTCGGCTGCTGGGAGAGGGAGAAAACCAGTCAGGCACCACAGGGGCAGCCCCGGGTGTGGACAGAGAGAGAGCGTGCCAGCCAGAGGCAGGTACCCGCCAAACCTCCTCCTGGGGGTGAGACGATGAAGCTGTGGTGGGTGAGGGATCAGCCAGGTCCAGATGCTAAAAGGCCAGCCGCAGGAGGAGAGGGACGGCGAGAGGACAGCGCCATCGCAGGAACCAAGAGAGGCAGAGGGATGAATGCCCAGGCCCTTGACTCAGCACCTGGATCCAGCCATGCCTGAAGGCCTCCCACTGCAGGAGTTTTCAATGAGAGGGTCCCAACATGGCCCCGACTGAGGCATCGAGCCTGCAACCCTGGGTGTGTAGCCTGATTGAGAATGGAAACTGCGACCTCTTGGTTCCTAGGTCCATGCTCAACCACTGGGCTCCGGTAGACCATCCAGCCCACGGAGCACCGGCTCTGGTTTTATTTACGCTTCATCTCATGGGGACTGTGACCTCCTAAGTCGGTGAGGCCGGTGACCTTTAGAGACATCGCACTGCTTGCTCACCCAGCTGTCGGAGCTGGGATGGAACGCGTGTGCCAACCCAGGCCCAGCGTGTGTGAGGACCACACGACACCGCCACCCCAGGGTGCCGGCGCGATCCCTCCACTTAGAAAGGGCATCTTTGTTGGCTTCTCGGGAAGTGCCAGCCCTCCCGGAACCCGTCCCCACGTGCGCTCCTCCAGCCGCCACCCCGCGAGCCCGCTTTCCGTTCGTGTGAATGAGACGCACTAAATGGTATGGTGTCTGTCTAATTATAGGCTCCCGGCCCGTGCCAAGTGGAAGTGGGTTAATGTACACTTGAGTAGGTTTCAAATCAGATTTTTGTGAGTCCCCAGCACGAGGGAAGGAGGCCAAGTTCTCCTTTGGAAGCAAAGCGGCAGGAAGTGCTGGCACCGAGCTCGTGCTCGGGCGCACGGGCACGCCCGGCGCCTCTCCGGCTGGAGCAGGTGCCGCGTTCTGCTCCCCGCGGCTCTTGCTCAGGCCCTGCCCTCTCCTGGGAGCCGGGGTGCTGGGGGTCCGGAGTGGGAGAAGCCGTCGCAGGTGCTGGGGTGATGGAGGAGGTGTAGCCACAGGGAAGCGCTCCTGTGGGAGCAGAGGATGCTGGGTTCGGAGCACAGCTGGGCCTCATTTCGGCTCTCACGGCCTCTCTGCATCTATCCAATGGGGGCCAGTATTTCCCCACACTGGTACCCAAGGATGCGTGTCTCACAGTGTTGACTCAACACCTACCCACTACTGATGCCTGGCCTGCTTTGTGCTGCTCAGTGCCAGCACTGCCATGAATAAGATGTAGCACCAGGCCGAAGCCGGTTTGGCTCAGTGGATAGAGCGTGGGCCTGGAGACTGAAAGGTCCCAGGTTTGATTCCGGTCAAGGGCATGTATCCTGGTGGCGAGCACATCCGCAGTAGGGGGTGTGCAGGAGGCAGCTGATCAATGTCTCTCTCATTGATGTTTCTAACTCTCTATCCCTCTCCCTTCCTCTCTGTAAAAAATCAATAAAATATATTTAAAAAAAAACAAAACCACCGAGCGGTCGCCAGGCAGCCGCACTGAGGTGGCCACCACCCGGGCTTTGGCCCAGCACTGCCTCGCTCACGGCCTGCAGGCTAGCCAGGCCGCTCGGCGTCCCTACTTGGATGGCCTCTCTCTAATGCCCTGGCCCTGGGCTCACCCCTCTCCGAGTCCTGGGCACTGGGCGCTGGTACTTAACTGAAGGGTACCAGCTTTGATTCTGGTCAAGGGCATGCACCTTGGTTGCGGGCACGTCCCCAGTAGGGGGCGTGCAGGAGGCAGCTGATTGATGTTTCTCTCTCATAGATGTTTCTAACTCTCTGTCCTTCTTCCTCTCTGAAACAAATCAATTATATATATATATTTAAAAGGCAGATGTTGTGCAGCACCATCTGACTATCTGTCCCTCTAGGTGCCCAGCCTCCACCTTTCTCTGGGCCTCACTGAGCCTGGTGTGAGTCACTCTAGGGGCCCCTGGAATACCTCCCTGTGCGTCTCCTTCAATGCCTGGTGAGCTCTGAGAGAGCAGGGCCTGAGAGTATTCTGTCAGTGTCCTCAGCATCTACATTCAGTGGATATGAATGAATGAATGAGTGAGTGAATGATGAATGATTGAATGAACCTGGGACCTTTCAGTCCGCAGGCCGATGCTCTATCCACTGAGCCAAACCGGTTTTGGCTGATTGAATGAATGAATGAATGAATGTTGACACCACCCAAATCTGACCAGTCTGCCTGCCTCTCACCGGAAGGTTGAGCTACTTTAGTCCCCGCCCGGACCAGGAAGTCAGCCCCGGCGTGGCCCCTCCACAAAGCCCGGGCCAAGGTCACGGCAGGGAGGGGGTGAGCAGGACAGCACCGGGGCGGGGAGGGGGCCGCAGGCCTGAGCTCATTGGCAATGCAGAGAGAATCCCAGGGCGGCCGCCTCTCTGGCAGGGAGCGCAGGCAAAGACAAGAAAAATGAAGCCGCCGCAATCTCATTTTCCGAGGCCTGCAAGCCAGCCAGGAAATAGCTATTATTCCATCGCACTGTCGGTATTAAGTTATTTCCTTCACTAAATACGGGAATGTTCATGAATATCTATTGAGTCCCAGGTACAGACACCTCCTGGCTCGGAGGCCCAGCCACTCTGCCTTTACATTCCTCCAACAACACCCCTCAATCTTGCTCTGAAGTGAAAGACAATAGTATTTTAAATTGGTTAATAAATCTCGGGATTGATGCTCCTCGAAGACCCGGGAACTTCGTCTCTATTACTCGAATAAAAGGATCACATTTTACTCACCGCCGGGCTCGGAATTTGGGAGAGTGACCCCGGCCAGCTGCTCCCACCAGCTCCCGGGGTGGGGAGGGGAGGGATGGAAGTTTCCAGACCCTGGGTCAGGCGGAGCCCTCGGGGCAGCTGGGAAATACTCATTTTCTAACCAATGTGGGCCATTTGGACACCTTAGCCACCTGGATTCGGAGGGCTGTGCCTTCAGCCAGTTCCCTGGGATTCAAATGGCAAACTCGGAGCAGAGCTTCAGGAGGGACAGGGGCCTCTGGCATCCTCTTAAAGAGCCCCGATGATGAAGACAAGGATGGGGCCGAAACCGGTGTGGCTCAGTGGATACAGCGGACTGAAGAGTCCCAGGTTCGATTCCCGTCAAGGGCATGTACCTTGGTTGTAAGCACATCCTCAGTGGTTCTGAAGGAGGCCACATGCAAATGAAAAGAGAGACTAGAAAACATTAATTTGGTGATATTGGGGATCCAGGTGGGAGCCTTCCTCGAAAGGACTACCACTTGCTCTGGACTTTTTCTCCCTTTTATTAAGGCTTTGGGACACACCCCTAGCCTTTAGGCAGGAAATTACAAAAACAGAAATTAACGTGAAACAAACAGGTAGGGGCTACTTCAGCTAACAACGTTTTCAACTAAACAGTGAGTGGTTAGCTCTGACCTTTCAGAGCAATTAAGGCTGACCAGCCTTCTGGTTTCCTGTTTACATCCATTTAGTGAGAACAATGTTTGGTTTCCGACACGGTCTATTCCTGAACATGGGAGTGTGCCCATCCTAGACTAGCCAGCCTCTAGCCAGCTCACCGGCGTGCACGAGCCAGCCCAGCTGGGAGCCTGCCAAGCCTGCAAAAATCTCCAGCCAACCTGTGAGCAAAAGAGCGTATGTTCCTGAGACAACGGTGCTGTTTGTTACTCAGCGTTATCCCAGCAATGAAGAACCGATGCATTCATCGATCTTTCTTCCACACCCAGCACTGGGGGCGTAGCAAGCACATCGCCAGTCCACATCTCTCCTGAAAATTGTCTCCCAGCGAAAGGACCCAGGATATGAGGGTCTCTGAGATGTGTCAAAGCACGAAGTGACCCCTCTCCCCCCGCTCACAGCTGACCAAGTGACCTGTTGTCACAGGTGGGACAGAGGAGCTCAGCCCTAAGACGCTGGTAGAAAAAAAAAATCTCACCGTCTGGCAAAGGCCTGGGCCAGCCTGCCGAACTCCATCGAGGGAATAGAGCCAGACACATCACTCTTTTGGACAAGCGATTTTTTTTTATTTTTTTTTTTACATAATTGACAATTCTTGGCATATCCTCTCCTCCTCGGCGCACAGTCTTCCTTTCATGTCACTCACGCATGTACCAGACACTCTGAGGTGACTTCCCTTGAAAAGAGAATGCCAAAGGGACCTCGGGCTCCCTCCCCTTCAATATTCCACTTGTTATAAATTCCCGGGGGACTCTCCTCAGCTCCAAATATCAGGGGGACAGGAAGGAGGAGGGAGCAGGGGCGGCGGGCGGGCAGAGGGGGGGGGAGAAAGGGCAGGGGAGACGCATTCTCAGAACAGTTCTTTGTACTTGGGATTCTTTGGTTGGTATTAAAATATTCTCATCTCCCTATAATTTATGAGCTCGCCTGGCACCGGGAGGGTTTGCTTTGTCCCGGATCCTCGGTTCTAGAAATAAGAGTGGCAGGGCCGAAATCTCCAGGAGGGGAGGGGCACGGGGCTGGCACTTCCTGGGTATCTCTGGGAGTGGGTCAGGGGAAGGCTCATCAGGCTCAGGTCCAGGCCCCTCCCCATCTGTGATCACATTTCCTTTTCACCACAGTCCAACCTGGCTGGTCCTAGAATGGTGGCCACGCCCCTTTCTCCGAGGAAGCAGGTGGACTCCTGGGGAGGGAATGTCTTCTCAGGGGCCAAGGCTGGGCAAATCTGGGTCTAGGATTTACATCCAGGTGAAGCCGACACCCTAGTGCTCTTGCCAGCCCAACACACCATGTGGAGGAGGAGTGATCAGGGCAGGCTGCCTGGAAGAGGCAGGACTTGAACTGAGTCTCAGACCTGCGGGAGCCCCTGCTGACTGTGTTCTCTGGGGGCTGAGAGGCAGCCTTCCTCAGACACTCAGTTCTCCACGAGACCCTGAAAGGATAGCGATCCCTAATGCAACCAACATTATTATATTTTTTAATATATGGGTTCCATATTTCCTCCCTTTCATAAAAACACCTGCTGCCTCCACCCTCGTGCTCACTGAGCCAAATTGAATCTCCTGAGCTTGGTATTCAAGGTTGTTGTGTTGTTTTTTTTAATATATTTTATTGAGTTTTTACAGAGGGGAAGGAAGAGGGACAGAGAGTTAGAAACATCGATGAGAGAGAGACATGGATCAGCCGCCTCCTGCACATCCCCTACTGGGGGTGTGCCTGCAACCAAGGTACATGCCCTTGCCCGGAATCGAACCTGGGACCTTGCAGCCCACAAGCTGACGCTCTATCCATTGAGCCAAACCAGTTTCGGCGGCATTAAGGTTCTTGATCATTTGCCTCATCTCAACTTTTCAGCTTTCCACCTCGTTACTTCCACCCATCCATATCTCTCTCTCTCTCTCTCTCTCTCTCTCTCTCTCTCTCTCTCTCTCTCTCACACACACACACACACACACACACACACACACACACACACTCATCTATATCCCCAAGATATCCCACGTGTAAGTCATACAACACTTCCCCTCTACATCCCTCGTGGCATCCCCACTACCAGCAATTACCTTCTCTGCCTAGTAAACTCCTATTCACCCCTCAAAGCCCTCGTCACGTTCCCCCTTGGCTGGGCAGCTTTTGCCTCACCTCGTCCTTGCCACGGCTCTTTGTACATGTCTCTTCTAAGAACCAACATAAGAGCAACTGGCCCACAGCGTGATGTTTGTGCCACACACACAGACAGCAAGCTTCGTGGGGTGGGGGAGGCGATTTTCTAGCTCTCGGCATCCCCACCGCCTTGGCACGGGCCTGGCCTTTGGTCCGGTGGTCGGCAGCCACAGGTGCCCGGGTTACTGCCTGTGCCCAGGACAGCCATTGCCCCGGCAGGAAGCAGGGGAAGGTATCGGGGCCCAGGCTCCAAGGCTCTTCCACCTGGAATAGCCATGGGACCGGAAGCAGCCCGGCGCTGAGGCCCTGGATCTGAGCCTCCCCACCTGCTCCCCTCCCCATCCCCTCCCTCCCACCTCCCTCCACCCCCACCCCGCTGGTGCCAGGACTAATTTATTTCCTCCTGCAGCCTCCAAGTCCATCAGGCTGTGGAGTGCTTGGATGGGCTTTTTAATTAATGGGCGCGGAATCGATGAAGAAGTGATTGTGTGGGCCCCGGATGGGTGGGGAGCCATCTCGGCTGTGGGGAAAGAAATACAGTGGTACCTCGAGATACGAGTGCCCTAACATACGAGATTTTTGAGATACGAGCCGTCGAACGAGCGATTTTTGCTTTGAAATACGAGCAACAGTTGAGATAGGAGTCATCGCGCGGATCGGCCCGCTGCACACGACCCACCAGTTTACCGAGACTTGAGTGTCTCATAGCTTTCCACGCCTCAAGGTTATGGAACGAATTAAACTCGTATCTCGAGGTACCACTGTATTACAGCGAGAGGCAAAACTGGAAGTAGGTCTTATTTTGGGGGGATGTCTTACTTTCGGGGAAGCAGGGTAGTGCTTAGCTTCTGTCCGGGATGAGGAAAAGGTTTTGCAAACAGACACGTGATGGTTGCACGAGGTTGTGAATGTGCCGAATGCCACTGCCTTGCACACCCGGAAATGGTTAAAATGCTCATTTTATGTTACGTTTATCACACGCGCGCGCACACACACATACACACACACACTCATGCACACACGCACATGCGCAAGCAAGTACGAATGCACGCAAGAACAATAAGGTATGCCATGTGCTTGGTACTGTCTGGCTTCTAGAAAGTGCTCACAGCCCCTTGGCTGGTGTGTCTCAATGGTTGGGCATCACGAAACCGGGAAGCAATCGGCTTCAGACCACGTGGCCGGGGTGTGCAGAAGCAGGTGTCAGCCTCAGGCCTGCCTGGCCCCAGAGCCACTGATCTGCCGACAGCCCCGCCTGCTCGAAGACCACGCTGAGTCAGCGCGTGTCTCTGTGCCCCTGACTGTCCGATCCCCAGTCACCCTTCCCACAAACCCCTGCCGCCTGCCCATGCATCGCCCATCGGGTCACCCAGCCCTGGGGGAGCGACTTTTGAGGCAGGAGAGCACAGTCGTTCAACATGCAGGTGGGGGCCTCAGTGGTTCCTTCCAGCTCTGTCTTCTCCCAGCTGTGTGCCCTCAGACGAGTGAATGCGCCTCTCTGTGCCTCTCTTTCTTGCCAGTCATACCGGGAACGTGAGTGTGTCTGCTTCGCCGAAGGCTTGGCAGGTGACGTGGAGAGAGGCCGGGGTCGCACTCGGCACAGCATCCGGTATGCAGTAGGTGCTCAGTAAATGCTCTCCGTTGCCTGGACCCTTGAGAGCCCCACAGCGCGGTGAACTCTTTCCAGAACCGGCTTCCTTCGCTCGTCACCTTTTTCTGGGCGAAGGGAAGGCATCCCAAAAGTGCCCGCACCCCTCGCATTGCCCCAAATACCCTCTCCGACCCTTCCCTTGCCGGGCCCTCGCCTGTAGGATAGGGAGGCAAACTTCCAGACTGTTCCATCATCGCCTTGAGCCATTCTGTCATTTTAGCTGTTTGCACCCCTCCAGCCGAGGGATGCCCGTTATTTACTAAGGATGTCCCCCACCCTCTTCCGCAGCCATGATACATCCGCATGGCGGCGGGGGGCTGGGGGAGAAGGGGTGCCGGATTCAGAAAGAGAGGGGGGGCGGAAACAGGCAAGAAAGAAAGAGGGGCTGTCTCCGAAGTGAATGACATGAATTATTTCAGCCTAACTTACTAATTAAGACCTCATTAGCAGCCCAAATTTTTGATAGATCCGCAGAGGACTTGGCACAATGGTTTAATTTAATGATTTCTTGCATTACTTTGTTAATCATCTTTAGTCTGATTTAATTTATGCCAATGTGACTGTCCTAATTTCTAATTAAGGCATTGATGGCGCGCGCGCGCGGCGCCATAGCCTGAGAATTTCAATCAAGGCTGATACAAAAGCAGATATTCGTGGTGTGGTTTTTTTTTTTTTTAAGGCCCGTAGGATGGCAATTTGCTAAGCCGGCTGCTTATCATTGTTTTCTTCCCCCTCTTTCAGAGTCCCCCAAGGTTTGGGGGAACGGGGGAAGGATCTGGTCTTTGCCTGGAGCAGATGGTTTCTCGCTAATCACAGACCTTTTACGGTAATCGATTTTTTAAGGCTTTTGAAAAAAGACCGTGAGATTAACCAGACCCGCCTCGTTTCCCGGGAGGCAGCAGGGACCAGAGACGGTGAGGGGCCCAGCCGAGGTCACACAGGGACTTCTCCAGGCAGGGAGAGCCGGCCCTCCCCGGCAGTCCCCCTTCTGTGGCCGGAAATGGCTTCTGCACGCGTTGCAAGGGCCTGAGGTCTGGGTCTGTGAACTGACGTTGGCACAATTCGAATAACTCCCCAGACCTGAGGGGCCAGGCTCTGGAGCCTGAACACCGATGCCCCTTTTTCTCAAATCCACCAACCGATCCTCCTCTTGAGTATTATAACTCTGCCCCCACCCCCACCTCTGCTCCCGGCTTCCATTTTACAGAGGAAAAACACAGAGGCTCCGAGAGGCAGAATGCTGGCCCAGGGTCCCACAGCAACGAGGTGGGATTGGAAACCAGGTCCGTCCGATTCCCAAGCTTGCGCTCTGGCCACTCCCCCTGGGCTGCCTTCCCAAGTCACCACTGGGTATCCCTACGCCCTTGGACCAAAGTTACAGCTAACGTGGGCATAGGGTTTACCTGGTGCCAGGCCGGGCGCTAAGTCTCTCACACGGGCACCCGATTCCATCCTCACAACCCCCTGTGCGGGCTGAAGGTGTCATTTTCGCGGAACCCCAGTAATAGAGAAGCCGCGGATCAGAGAGGCTGTGCAACCTGCCCAAGGTTACACAGCAAGATGGCGGTGCCCAAGTACTGAACCATTCCCTTCTGTCCCTACCTTAATCCAGAAGCTCTTCCACCCCATCCCCACCTCTCTCCAGAACGTTCCTGAGCTTGGCTGAGCTGGAATGGCCGGGCTTTGCTTACCCAGGAGGTGGGGGAGGGAGGGTAGGTGTGGAATATTCCTCTGGTCTCCTTTGCTGATGATGAAGGCAGCCCGAGGCATAGGAAGAGCAAAAGCCAGGATGCCCACGTCCGCAGCCTAGTCCTGCCGCTAGTTTGCAAATCCTGTCTCCTCCCTGGGCCTCGGTTTCCCCCTCGGCAAAATGAGGGGACTGGGAGAGTGGTCCCCCCAACATGGCCGCACAGTGGACTCCCCAGGGCTTACCACAAACCAAACCAGCCCCTGTCTGCCCCGCCCCCCACTCCCCCAACCCCCAGATCTGCTGAATCGCAATCTCCTGGGACAACAGATGCTGATGACAACAACCAGCATCCTTGGCGATTCCGATGCACCTTGAACATGAGCGAACCCCCAGACCGGACAGCTCCGACCCGTCTCTCCAACCCTGATGCGGCCCAAAATACTACACTCTGCCCGCACCCTCTTCCCTGGCCCCGTAAATGGTACCCAGAGGCCCCGCTCAAACCCTAGGAGCGTCCTTGCTTCCTCTCTCCCTGTCTCCCGACATCGCATCCATCAGCGAAAACTGTCAACCCGCCCTCCGCACACCTCCTGATGCCCGCACTCCTCTCCCTCCTCCTCCTCCTCCCCC
>PVJN01036650.1:0-21346 GCA_004026805.1 Lasiurus borealis | reverse complement strand
TGTAGTACTATATAAATATCTTTAGGTCAAACAGGTTAATACTGTTGTTTAATTCTTCTCTGTTTTTACTGAGTTTGTCCTGTTCTATCAGTTGCTGAGAGAGGGGTGTTAAAATATCCAATGGTGACTTGTTTATATTTCTACTTAATGATGTCAACTTTTGTTTCATAATTTTGGAAGCTCTATGATTAGGCACATACATAGACATCTGTGATTATCACATATTCCTGATTATTGAGCTTTAAATTGTTATGAATGTCTCTATCTCTGGCAATGGCCTTTGTCTTGAAGTCTATTTGGACAGATTTTAATATGTCCCTCTAGCCTTCTATGGTTGCTATTTTTATATCGTTGTTTTTTTTTTTGCATCCAATTATTTTAATCCCATCTGTGTATTTATATTTAAAGTGGTCTTTTCTGGGCAGCATTTAGATGTTGCTTTTTAATCCATTCTAACATATTTCTTATTTTATCATCTTATTTCTATTTTTTCTCTTGTCTTATTTGGTTGGTTGGATCTTCAGTAATATATTGAATAATAGCAGTGATAGCACTATTCTTTGTCTTGTTCTGGGCCCTAAAAATGTATCTTCATTTTTATTATTAATTGTAATATTTGTTCCAATTATTTTTACAGATAGCTTTTATAAAATTAATGAATTTCTACTGGTAGTGTTTTTAGTTTTTCCTGCAGATACATGTTAAATTTATCAAATGCTTTTTTAAAAATCTATTTAATCATTATTATTATTATCATTAATTTTGTTAATCCTCATCAGAGGATATTTTTTCCATTGATTTTTTTTTTTTTTTAGAGAAAGTAGAAGGGAGAGGTTGAGGCAGAGAGAAACATATTTTTGTGAGAGACACGTTAATTGGTTGCCTCCCACATGCACCCTGACTGGCCAGAGATGGAGTCTTCAACCGAGGTACGTGACTTTGACCCGAATTGAACCTTTGACCCTTCAGTCCGCAGGCTGATTATCTAACCAAAATCAGCAACCAGGGCTTAAATCATTGGTTTGGTATTCTTTTCTTATTTGAATTTGGAGTAATAAAATGAGTTAGTTTTTTAAATTCTTTGGGATAATATGTAAAAAAGGAAGGTTTACTTCCTAAATAAAAGTTTTGGAGCTTATACAGTACATGTAAAATAATTTTCACATGGGAACTTTTTGGTGGTTTTGAGGAGGCCTTTAATTAATATTTCAACTTATTTAATAGATATTTATTTACTTAAGTTTTCGATTTGTATTTTAGTATTAAATTAAATTTACTAATTTTGTCTAGTTTTCATATTTATTAGCCTAAAATCATTTATAATATTTTTCAACTTCTGTTGTATTTGTAGCTGTTTGTTTCTCTTCTTTTGTCTAGTTTTAAAAGGCCCAGATTATGCTCTTCCAGGAGGAAGAGTGGGGTGATACTCAGAGTGGAGAACCTCTGGCTGGGCCACTCTCATTCATGTGGTCCTGTCTCCCTCATCATCTCCCACCACGTGTTCCACTGCAGCATCCTTTCCCTGTGTATGGATCTTTTAAGAAGCCGTGTTCTCAGTTGTATTTATAAGTTATCGCATATGGGGGCAGAAGAATAGGAAAAGAGTAAAGAAATGAGGGAAGGGAATACTCAAGATGGGGTCCGGCCTGCCTGTGCTTGGAGGTTTTCATTGTCATCCCAGCTAAGGTCCTGTGCTCTCCTGAGGCTTTTTCCTCTATCCCGCTGGTTCTGGGCTTCTCTGTTTCACTCTGGCAAAGGGATGTGGATGGTATTTTAGGGTAATGTTATGGAAAGAGATGGGCCCCATTAGAAAGCTCTTTGCTAGACTTCCCCCTGTTATTGCATCTCAGGCTTTTGCATTTGGCTGCTGTCTTACCCTCAGCCACCCTTCCCCAGTTACAACAGGCTCTGACCTCTATCCCTAAGAGCTACCATACCTTTGGTGCACAGTTCTGAGATTCCTCAATCTCCATATCATTTCTGTGGCATCTTCAGGGTTTGATTTCAGGGGAAGTAGACAGAAGCTCTTATTACTTGCCATCTTTTCTATAACAACCAGTAGATTATTGTTTAAAACAGAGGATCTATTTACAATGTAATTAAATATATTCTAATTTACTTTTCTTAATTGTCATAAATATCAGTGCTGGTCATCAAATTGTTTTTGCTTCTTCTCCTGGGCCCAGATAGGGTAGGATTGCATGTCTTCACCTCTGCTGAAATCCAGTGTAGCTATGTGACTTGCTTTAGACAATAAACATAAGCAGACATCTGTGTGCCACTTGAAGCTGGAAGCCCGATCAGTGCACAGTTTCCCATTCTTTCTTCAGCTTCTGCACGGTGACCAGCAGTGCTCTAGTTCCGTGGTCGGCAAATTCATTAGTCAACAGAGCCAAATATCAATAGTACAATGATTGAAATTTCTTTTGAGAGCCAAATTTTTTAAACTTAAACTTCTAACACCACTTCTTCAAAATAGACTCGCCCAGGCCATGGTATTTTGTGGAAGAGCCACTCTCAGGAGGCCGAAGAGCTGCATGTGGCTGGTGAGGTGCAGTTTGCTGACCATGCTCTAGTTCAAGGGTCAGGAACATTTTTCTGTAAAGTACCGTATGACAAATATTTTAGGCTTTGTAGGACATATGGCTTCTGTTGCAACTACTCAACTACTCTGTTTTAGAGCAAAAGCAACCCTGGGAAATATGTAAGTGAATGAGCATGGCTGGGTTGTGATAACACTCATTTTTGGACACCGAAATGTAAATTTCATATAGTTTTTATATAGTTTTCATAGAAAATATTATTCCGTAAAAAGTTATTTTAACACAATATGTTTAAACCAATCATATCTCCTGGGTCTGCAGAACTGGGCAGCAGGCCAGATGTGGTCTACAGGCCACAGTTGTTGGCCTTCACCCTGGATGGAGGCCACTCCCTGAACCTGATTCCCAGGGGAAGAATAACATAGAGCAAAGCCTCCAACCGATCCACTAAGCATATCTGGTGTGTGAAAAAATAAAACTTGTTATTTTAAGCCATTAGGATTTTTTTTTCAAATGACATTAGAATCCAATCTGACACACTGAAATGATAAGGCAGCAATGAATAACTGGAAGACAAAATTGAATGGAAAGAAAAAGGGAAAGGGAAGCTGAGAAAGGACTAGGAGGAATTGGGACTGAAAATTAAACTCCACGTTCTTCAAATCTCAGTCATCTGCTCACTTGCACATTTAATAAAGTACTCTATTTTCTGCTTTTTTTGGGATGCTGGCATGTTGATTGCTTTAAATAATTAAAAAAAAATAAAGAATGTCAGGGAGATATTTTGAAGTGGATCTGAAAACTGCGTCAGAAAGTCAGGAAGGCCAAAATAAGGAGCTCTGTTAAGAGACATTCCATCAACAAAAATATCTCTTCTCTTCTCTGCCATGGCAACTCCAAAATAGTAAAGAATATGTACTATGCAGTATCCTTATTTGAACCACGATGCTGAGAATTGTGCAGCCAACAAATGTCTATTTTGTTGGCTGCACAAGAAGGGGCAGACTCTGAAGAGAGAGTACCAATTCTGTAGCATTTGGTTGAGCTTTCCCAATTGTTTGTGGCGGAATTCCAGAGATGCTCAAAGTATCCACTTTCTAATGGCTTAAAACTGGATATTCACCTTGTGCCTTTGTGTTGGAGCCCTAATTCCAGCACGGTTGGGGTGTGCTAAATAATCTTTTTCCTTAGACATGTCAGAGCAGGAAAGAGAAGAGATGTTTGTGGTGATAAAGGTTGCACTTGTCAGAACCATTTGCCCTAGAAATGTTGGTGGGGAAGCAGTCCTTATTTGATCATTTTTAGGGTGAGGGAAATGAAAATAAGTTGTGTGCAGAAGCTCTAACTCCCTCAGGGCAGCTGAGTGGGAGAGAGAGGCTCTTTGGAAAACCTACAGTTTATTCTTACAAAACAATGTAGCCTCTAAGAAGTGGAAACATTTGGAGAAAGTACAGAAATGAAAAGCATTATTGTGTGAAGTTCAAAATCTAAAGGGGGGAAAAAAGGTGTTCTATGAAAGGTCCAGACTTTATTTTTTGCCTTGGAAATCCTCCGGCCTACAATAATATGATTTGTTTAAAATATGGCACTTAAATATTTAAATGTAGCAGGCCCTATGTGTTTAATTTCTTTGTTTAACTGATGCATAGTTTCCCAACTATGTAGTGACTGGTGAGAAGTGTGAGGCTGTTCTATATTTATGTGGCTTAGCTTTCCAGAATATTTGGATACTGGCCTTGAATATGTACAGTATCATTCCTTTGCAGCAGTGTGGACAATGCCCAAATATATTCATTTTATACCCCCAGAGCCCACTTCTCTGAAGCACGATTTACAATGAGAAAAGTAAATTAAACTTACCAAGTAGCTTATAAAGAATGCAGGGACTACAGAGAATTACAAAGTAAAATTTTCACTCACTATGTAAAAAAGTCACTTGCCTGGTAAATCTTCTATTTATTTGAATTTTAAAGGATTATGCCTTTACTATATGGATTCTTCGTGTGATGTCAATATGTATTCTGACAATCGTTTAATAACATGAAACAGTGGCACAGTAAGAACATTTTAAAAATCATTTAGCTTTTTTTTTTTTAAATCAGAAGCAATGAAAACTGTTTTTGAAAGAAAAAAGGAAGTGACATGTTACTCTCCAGTGAATGGTTTTACACAGAATGTATCTGTCTTCTAACAAAGGTTTGATTATGCTGTGGCCCTGTGGCACTGAGACATTGTTCTAAAGCATCGAAAAGTGAACGTGGGTGCCATAGTCTGGCCATGACCTCTCTGGGTACACGGAACCTCTCCCTGAGCCTGACTTTGACTGGAGTGAGGTCAGTGACATGAACATGGCCTTAAAGACATCACAAATGAGTGAGCAGGCAGAGACTATCAAAGAGTGCATTTTCTACCAATCAACCCAGTCAGTCCCTAGGAAGAGTGCATATGGTTCAAATAAAGTAGTCCCCACTCCTGGGAATTGGGGCCCATGGGAATAAATGAATGAAAGAATAAGAAAACAGACTGAGAGACCAAAGAAAGCTAAGAAGAGTTTATATTATGAAGCACATACTGGATTCCATAACGTACAATGTTCAAAATAAACACAGTTTTAAATAATACAGATGTTCCCAAGATATGAAACATTTTGTGGTTCTAAGAGTTTTTCGTCAGCTGCACAGGCTTTTGTAGTTCAAACACTGTGATATAGTGTTTCTTTGTATTCGATAGGACACCATTGATCCAATCTATTCTGCACAGCTTCCTAAAAACACTTTGTTAACTATGGAAAAACTTGTCTCAACAGACTATTTTTTCCTTCTGTTTTTATTATTGCTGTTAGTCTAATGGTAGAGAAGTCATGTGTTACAGGCTGAATTATGTACATCCAAATTCATGTGTTGAAGCCCTAACCCCACAGTGGTTCAGAATTTGGAGATGGGACTTTTAAAGAGGTAATTAATTTAACACGAGGCCTTTAGAATGAGCCCTAATCTAATCTGACTGGAAGTTTCTTTTTCAACTCCTGGCTGTGTCAACTTGTCTTATTGTTGGACCACCCCACTCACCCCCAGATTTTGGTGTGGATTAGAAGCACGGATTTGGTGTGTGTCTTTGACCTTTGACCTTAATTCCAATTTCAGACAACCCCTGGCTTTTGGTAATCCAGCCTACCATCACAGCTTTGAATAAGGCTATCTTGGTCCCCTCAGGCCTGCTCTAGACATGCTCATCCTCTGATTCCACCTTCCCTGTAGAAAGTTGAGATATTCATTTCTAGAATGCTACTCAATCAACCTTCCTCCCGTCTGGGTATTTCACACATCCATAAAAGTAAATCTTAAAAAAAACAAAAATATTCATGTTGTCAGAAGTTTTGACTTTGATAACCACAGAAAACTTTCTTAACCTTTGTATGTCTTCCTTCCTGTACTTTTAAAATGCAATTAATTACTATAGCTCCATGATTCAGAAATACACATTTTTTTTATAGTTAAATAAAAGTGATTTTTCTCTACTTTTTTCTTCAGAACTCATTCTTAATATTAAAGCTGTTATAGGATGGGTGAACATTTTTGGATACCAGATTATCAGAAAAACACAAAGAATTAAGACCACATAAAAGTGTTGATTGATTTCTCTTAGAATTGTGGCAATGCAGTTAGTGCTTGTTAAGAAGCCGGCAGAAGAGAGTGCCCCAAAGTAATTACAGTTCATAAAGGCATGGATTGAAAAGTTGAGATATAGCAGGAAGCATCACCAGCTCACAAGCACGTGTGTAAGAAGCACAACATATACATTTTCTATGATTGAAATTCTTATCCATTTTGAGCACTAGTTACCTGGAGTGGTTGAAACATCACCTTAGTCAGTTTAGAATTACATCTCTCTTTTCCTCAAGCTTTTGGACAATTTCCAGTTATGTTTATGGAATACCAGAACAGTAGTGTGGAAATTTTACAATTTGCCTGATTGTTATGCCCAATTCACCCATGTGATGAGAGGAACATTATCTCTCTGGTCCTGCTCATCAGTCCTTGCCGGTTGTGGGACCTGTCTCCTGCTCATGGCCTATTGGGGAGGAAAACATTTGGTTGCTAGTTGACACCTCGAGGGGCCATGGTATCTCTGTGAGCTGTCTGAGCCTCTCTCTGCCTCTACATTCCCTGCAGCCATTACTGAGTACTGGAAGCTCAGAGTCTTGCTGTTTTCTTGAATATCATTTGAGAGAGAGAGCTCCAAGCCCCTCTTTCTCTCATTCTCCTGCCCAAAATTCTAGTTTGGTCTGTGGGATAAGGACTCCTATAGAGAACTGGAGTTCACATTATTTTCTTCTGTTCTCTGCATCATTATCTTTCTCGGTCTGATTTTCAGTGAGGGCTATCAACACTGCTTCTAATTGATAATGTGATTTCACAGAGATTTTATTTATAGACTAGAGGCCCAATGCACAAAATTCATGCAAGGGGCTTGGCCCTCACAGCCATGGTGGCTTGCCTCAGCCCTGGCAACCCCGGCTGTATCCAAAAGGTCATCCAGAAGGACATTGGAAGGACATCCGGAAGGTCATTCAGCTGTCTGGTCTAATTAGATATTATGCTTTTATCATTATAGATATTTATGCCCTGAGCTCTTTATCAACTAGTTTTGAAGTTAGAAAGCCCAGGTCCTAGAAACTCAAAAGTTAAATATTTTGACACTTTAATTGTGCTTTGTTCTAAGGGGCTTAAACTACTGCATAAATGGGAGAAAGTAAACAAGAAGTATAGAAAATGAAACCAAACCAAACCAATTGAAGCAAAATTAGTGATTATAACAAAACTGGAGAAGTGCATAGAATGAACTACTTAACTATTAACTCAAGTCCCTGGGCCAAAAATAGTCCAGTTACCAAAGATAAGATAGTCCAAACACTATATAGGTTGTTATCTATCTATCTATCTATCTATCTATCTATCTATCTATCTATCTATCTATCGATCTATCAATCTATCATTTATTGATCTACTTATTGACCCATCCGTCCATCCATACATCCATATATCCATTTAATGTGAAATCTAGAAAGCTTTAAACAGGAATAAATTGTAGATGGGGTGTAGTCATCAGTGGTTATGAAAGAAGACCAAAAGCAGGCCTAGAGTAATTTTACCTGTCCTTTAAAAGCAATGACTTCTTGCCTCTGGTTGTATTCATGCCCTGTATCCTGGATGAGGGGCAAATTCTGAATGGTTAAATGTTAGAGATGGACATAAGTCCTGGCTAATATATCAGGCTACAAATGTTAAGTGGACGCAACTTGGATCCAGATATGATTTATACTGAGGCCTAAAGGGGGTTCTTTCTTTTGAACTCAGAACTTTGTAATAATACAATGGGTTGAGAATGACTATAATCACATTGAGGAATAGACTTATACCGTAGTTTGCACTGACTATGAAGGGTGTGTTTTCATGGTCATGAAAATGTACCCTAATGTCCTATATATCTTGAGTTGGAAACTTAGCTTTATCACTTAAGTTTGGATACTAACCTTTTCATCTTGAGAAAATTTCATCGCCTCTTTGAATTTTGTTTCTTTATCTGAAAAAAAAAAAAGGAGAATAATAATGGTAACCACCTAATGGCTATTGTCAGGTTTCAAAGTTTGAGTGAATTAATTCGTTTGCTTTCTTAAGTCTTTCCTAAAATTTAGCTATGTTATTATATTGTCATTACCGGTATTATATGACATACTACTATATATTTACAGCATTAACTCCCATTAGAATACTGGCAAGTATTGGAGATGTCACTTTGGGAAACCTGTTGATTTTTTCCCTCTGTAGTCCTTTCTAAGTTTATTCCATTGGTTCTCTGTCATTCACTGATTCTCCTCTGTATTCCTTGTTAATTCATCTTCCATTCCTGTTTGTGTTTGAATGGATACTTTGCATTCCTGGAAATATTCCCATCTTTCTCTCACAGGGGATTATGTTTAGGTTTTTCATTAGAACTTGGGCAGATTTCATGCTTTCAATTGTAGTCAGTATCAGTTGTATTTCTTCAGCTTTCCTTCTTCTTAGGACTGTCAGCATAGGTGCAATTGCAGAAGCTTTTGGAGGTTGGAGCTCATTCACTCAACAGGATTTACTGACACCTTGATAAAATGCTAGGTGCTGTGCTAGGTGTGGCACCATAGGATTCCTGTCCTCCTGGAATGTTCAGAGTCACCCCAGCCTCTTAAAGTGCCTGTAAAGTTGCTCCTTCTTCTGGGATGGCTGAGGAGTATTTCTCCTTGCCCAGCCTCCTTGTTCTGCATGTTCCCTGAGATGCTGATGAGGTGGGCCTTGGCCTTGACATGGGAGCAAAGAAATGCCCACTTTCTCCCTACTGAACAGAATTTAGTTCATAGTACTCATTGCCTTGTTGCAACATTGCCTCTTTGATTCCAGCAGCGCTGAAGACTTCTTGCTTTTGTCTTTTTTTTCCTCCTTTTTTTTTGTGTGAGCACTCCAATGGGAGATTGGGTTTCCTTGTTTGTATATTGGAAATATATGGACTTGGTGTAGCAGAGAGTTTATTTGGAAGCCTGATAAACTGAAGTTATGACTCTGATTTCTTAGCATGTTAGCCATGTGTCCTTGGGGAGCATTATCCTATATAGTTCTATATATTTTATATGTATCCTATATATTTTCTCATCTATAAAAGGAACTAATAACTCTCCTCTTGAATGGCTGCTGTAAAAGAAGAGTTGATGATTAATTTCCTATGTGGCCGATAGTCTATGAGTGTTTCAGAAAATGCTAATTAAGCTCAAACATTTATATTAATCATAATTATAATAAAAAGAATAAATTATTTATGTTTGCATAACACATTTTGGTTCTACTAAAAATATTTATGCACCCAGAAAAAATAACATTATATGCAAAAGGGAAGGAGAAGGAGAAGGAGAAAGAGAAGAGAAGAAGAAGGAGGAGGAGGAGGAGAGTAAGGAGGAAGAGGAAGAGAAGCTTCTGATAGTTTTATGTTTCTGATTTTATTTCATTCTAGATTTTGGCTATAACATAGAGTACACAGTATATCTTGATTAAATAATGTGGACTAATCTGCTGATCTCAAGGTGAATATGTAATTGAAATTTTGTTATACCTACATTTTTCTCTCTTCTGGCACTTTTCCTCAAATATACTGACATGTCCTGTCTAAAATCCTCCTCTTAACCCTGAGATATTCCACTATCCCACCATGCTGATTAATCATTTTTATTTACATGCCTTACCCTCCATCCAAATGTGAAATATTTTTGACTTTGTGTTTTACTTATTGCTTTTTCCCCTCTCAGACCTTAGGTAGTCATAGGAACAGAAAGTAACTTAAATATTTGGAACACACACACACACGCGCACACACACACACACACACACACACAGAAAACAAACAAACAAAATAATTGACAATTATAAAGTACCAGGTGCAACACCTCAAATTTAGCATTAAAACTTGGGTGATTATATTGCATTGTGAAATTGATCCTATTATTTGTGCTCCAATGCTGAGAAAATCTATCAACATGTATTCACCATTTGTCATGCAATTTCTGGGCATGATTTAGAGATTATTAGAAAATATTCAGATAGCATTATCTTTTAAGTCAGTATAAAACAAGAAAGAAAAGAAAAAAAAGAGAATAAGGGAGATCATAATAAGGGATTTTTTTTTCATTTTAAGACATAAAGGCCCTGTTAAACTTGATTAAAGCAAGGTGAGTTTATGATAAAAATTCTGGAATTTTTTAAAGGATTCAGTGTTGAAAATAACATTTGTTGCTTCATGAAGAAATGGGAATTGTCAGTAATTAACAAAGATTTGTTCTCTCAAACATTCTTGGTATTGTCTTGGTATTCTTTCTTTTGTCATATGGCCTCATGTCTTTCATGTTTGTGAATGTCTATTATTTTGCTTTTATTCCCCCCTGAAATCTGGATCTTTTTGATTCTTCATCAACACAGTTATGCCCATATGGCCACCCAAATTCCTGATACTACAGTATCTTTTTAGCTCTGGCTGACTCTTAGTCAATTTCTGAAACTCTTAGTTCAAGTTCTCAAGTAAGCAGGTCTGATGAGAACAGCATAAGTGTCAGATGTCCACCTGTGATCCAATCAGCTGTTGGACAAGGAGGAATGAAGTCATGTGATTTAAATAGCTGTGATTGTAGAGAGATGAGGCAGCTCACAGAGAAGAGGGCAATCTGGGCAAGCACCTCAAATGTGGTAAGTAAGCTGAATACCCAGGACGGTTTTAGTTCAGAGTTTGATTGCTGATGAATGGTTTGGAAAAACTACTAATGGCAGAGGTGTAGAGAGAGAGGGTGGGGAGGGGGGAGGGACGAAGAAAGAGAGAAAGAGGGAGGAAGAGGGAGACGGAGAGAGAGAGAAAATACAAAATTCCCATTATAGAAAAAATACCCACACAAAAAACAGTATTAAACAGGAAGGAAATTAATCTTCCAGATACCAAAAATGATCTAAGAACAGTAGGCTGTCCTAGGGCTGGAGGATGAAAATTGTTTAGACTAACCAGCATACCAGAACCTGGGGGAGGAGATGATTCTAGAGGAATAGCCTTCCAACTTAAGAGGTGCATGTGTGACAAGGGCTCTTCATAATGATGTCTTAGTGCAGCTGTGGCTTGTATGTGTACCCAGAGCGTGTTTCCAAACCTCTAAAGGGTCAGATTATTTTAACCTTCCAGCCTTTTATGTAATGTACTAGAAGCCCAGTGCATGAAAATTCATACACTGGAGGGAGGGTCCCTCAGCCCAGCCTGCCCCCCTCACAGTCCAGGATCCCTCAGGGGTGGTAGGTGACCCAGTGATCAGGGGAAGGCGATGTCCCAATCACACCTCTGCTGCTGCCACTGCCACTGCCGGCAGCACAAGCCTCAGCCAGCCCTGGTAACCTGAGCCTTGGCCAGCCCTGGGTGGCTGGGCAGCCACCATCTGAGGCTTGCGTGCACCTTGGGCTGGCCCAGGGTGGCTTGGGGGATTGAGGGCGAGTCTGGTCGCACCATGCACCTGCCATCCCTCCCCCACGACTGGGCTGAAATGACTGGTACTTCTGCAAGGCTAAAAGGACTGGGATGAAAGGACTGGGCACTGCCATCTTGTGGCTATGGACACTGCCATCTTTGTGGTGGTCAATTTGCATATTCCTTCTTTATTAGATAAGATAATTGATAATAAATACTAAAACCAAAAAAGTTAATATAAATAAAGAAATGATGGGGGCAGAGGAGGGAGAGGGAGAAAGGAAAAGAAAGAGAGAGAGAGATTGTTTGATACTTTAAATTTAGAATAAGCCATGTATTGAAAACTGCTATAGAATATTAACCTTAAAAAACAGACACCAAGAAATTCACACCCAAGATGGCAAGTTAGCTGGGTGCTTGGACTGTGTATGTATGTTGTCTGGAAATGGACAGGAGAAAGTGTTAGTTATTACTGGAGGACAGCCAGAAGGAACAGGTTTGGTCCAGAGATGCATTTTTTTTTTGTTCGAAAATTGCTCTTAAAAAACAAAACAAAACAAAACAAAAACTCTTGGTTGGTGGTAACAAAGAGAGCACTCAAGTTCTAACAATAGATGAGTTGGGTGTCAAAATCTAAAATGTCAGTTTCCAAGCAGAACTTAAAAACATACAAGCAGCCCTAGTCATTTTGGCTCAGTGGATAGAGTATTGGCCTGTGGACCAAAATGTCTGGGGTTCAATCCAGGTCAAGGACATGTACCTTAGTTACTTAGTTACTTAGCCCTGGCCCTAGCACCCAATCGACGTGTTTCTCTCACATCAATGTTTCTCTCTGTCTTTCCCTCTCTCTTCCTTTCTCCCTAAAAATCAATAAAAAATATCCTTGAGTGAGAATTAAAAGCAAAACAAAACAAAACAAAAACATACAATCATAAAGAAGTGTTAGCAGTGACTATTCCTGGGAAGTAGAATTGAGTTTGAGCTGGAAGTAAGGAAAAAAAATATTGCTTTTCACTTTGTATTCCTTTGTAATGTCTGATTTTAAACAAATAATGAAAAAGTATATTGGTTTTATAAGAAAACAAAAGATATAATTATGTTAAAAACTCATAAAAACATATTAATAGTGGCACCTAATAGTACCAGCTTGGTTGGAGTATTATAAGGTTTTCACATGCGTTTTTAAACTATCAAAGTTTATTCCTCTTCAATAGCAACATTAAACTATTTTGAGTGAAGATCTCTCTAAAGTACCTGCTACTCCCTCGCCTTTGTAAAAAGATAATGTTTTATGATTCAGAAATATGATGATCAGAGTGTGTAGGAACTCAGAGAAGAGGAAACAAAGTTCAATATATGAATTTTATGTAAATTTTGAATCTAAAATAGAAAAAAAGCCTAGTGCATAATTAGAGCATAAGTTATTATTTTAAGAGTATACTACGTGGTTCTGGGATTTTGGAATAAGGATAGGAAAAAATCTGTTGAGTAATAATGACTTTATCAAAGCCAATTGTTAAGTATTTTGATACTAAATTGAAAAAGATAAAACTGATTTTTTATTATTACTAGTGGCCGGGTGCACAATTCATGCACATTGAAAGAAAATTAATTTATAAGAAATATTTTAATAATGCTAATTACCCTTTCTCTATAATAAAAGTATCAACCAAATTGACAATCAGCAATGACATATCAAAACATAGGTGTGTATTGGTGCCAGTGAGAACTTTATATGTATTGTGCATATGTGTGTCAACTTAGCCTTTTATTTTATTTTTTTAAATTAATTCTTTATTATTCAGATTATTACATTTGTTTCTCTTTTTTCCCCTCCATAGTTCCCCTCCACCCGGCTCCCACCCTTCCCTCTACCCTTACCTCCCTCCCATTGACCTCATTCATAGGTGTATGATTTTTGTCCAGTCTCTCCCTGTACACCCCTCACCCCTTTCCCCCGAGAATTATCAGTTCACTCCCTTTCTGTGCTCCTGATTCTATTATATTCACCAGTTTATTCTGTTGATCAAATTTTTGATTCACTTAATTTTTAGATTCCCTTGTTGATAGATACGTATTTGTTGTTCATAATTTTTTTTAATCTTTTACCTTTTTCTTCTTCCTCTTCTTAATGAGTATCTTTCAGTATTTCATATAATACTGGTTTGGTGTTGATGAACTTCTTTAGCTTTTTCTTATCTGTGAAGCTCTTTATCTGCCCTTCAATTCTGAATGATAGCTTTGCTGGATAGAGTATGCTTGGTTGTAGGTTCTTGCTATTCATCATGTTGAATATTTATTGCCACTCCCATCTGGCCTGCATCATTTCTGTTGAGAAATCAGCTGACAGTCGTATGGGTGCTCCCTTGTAGGTAATGAACTGTTTTTATCTTGCTGCTTTTAATATTCTCTCTTTTTCTTTTGCTCTTGCTATTTTAATTATGATGTGTCTTGGTGTAGTCCTCTTTGGATTCCTTTTATATGGGGTTCTGTGTGCTTCCTGGACTTGTAAGTCTATTTCTTTTACCAGATGTGGGAAGTTTTCAGTCATAATTTCTTTAAGTATGTTTTCAGTATCTTGCTCTCTCTCTTCCTCTGGCACCCACACAATTCTGATGTTGGTGCGCTTGAAGCTGTCCCAGAGGCTCCTTACATTATCTTCACATTTTTGGATTCTTTTCTCTTCTTGCTTTTCCAGTTGAGTGTTTTCTGATTCTTGATATTTCAAATTTTTGACTTGATTCTTGCCTTCCTCTAGTCTGCTGTTAGGTCTCTGTATAATATTTTTTATTTCAGTCAGTGTATGTTTAATTTCTAGTTCTATCTTTAGTTGGTTCTTTTTCATCTCCTCTTGGGTCTCACTAACTTTATCCAACTTTTCTAGGATATTCTTGAAAAACCTTATAAGCGTGATTTTGAACTCTATATCCAGTCGCTTGTTTTCCTCCATTTCTTTTGTTTGTGATCCCTTCCCTTGTCTTGGCATTTTCACTATGCTGGGAGAACTTCTGTGTTGGATTCAGCCTTATGATACCAGACTTGCAAAACTTCAGAAGCCTCTGTGTTGAGCTTGGGATGGGTGGAGTCTCAGGGCTTAAGGACTGCCTTGCCTTCCAGTTGGCCCTGCCCTCCACAGCCCCTGAGTCTCACGTGACTGGGTAATCACTGGAGCAGTCCCTGGGCGTGTGCTCGCTTTCTCTCGCAGTGCCTCTAGACTGCTGCCTTTCTGGCTCCCCTGCACTCCGGGACCATATGAGACTGGATCCCCAGGGTTTTGCTTGAAACAAGAGTTTAGTGGAGTCAGAAATGATGCAGTTGGGAGGGTCTGTCTCCTACCCACTCATGAAAGCCAGCGGCACATTCAGCAGTGGGTCCTCTGCGCGCAGTGCCATGCGCACCACCAGACTTCTGATCTTTTGCGACTCCCCTAAATCTCCATGCACTTCTCCCTTTTCACAGTCCAAACTCCCCCCCTCTGAGTTTCGGCTGGATCTGGGGTTTAGTGTCGTAGGATAAGGGATTCAATGCCATTGAACCTCCCGCTAGAGAAAGCCAGCCAGGTACTCCGGCACCTGCTCTCTGCACACCCACGTCTCCATACCTCAGCTTTTTGCAGCTCCTCTGGGTTTCTGTGAGCCCCTCTCTTTCCCTCTAGTTGCAGAATTTCCACTCAGCCAGATTTCTTGTGGTTCTGGATAATGTCCGTTCTGTCTTTTAGTTGTAGTTTTGAAATTGTTGTGCGAGGCAGCAGTATAGGTGTTTATCTATGCCACCATCTTGGATTCCCCAACTTAGCCTTTTATATTTATAGAATAAACTTGCTTAATTAGACCTGCTTTCTGATTTAGCTAAACTTTTTTCTGCCCAGTGTAGCCCCTCAACTTCTCTTTCACTTAATCGTTAGCAACAGATCAGTAAATATCAACACAAAGCAGATTATTAGTGTAGGCTGAGCTGTGGGCTGCATTTTGCATGCAGGGAGAACAAAGGGTAAAATATTTAACTGTAGCAGTGTTTGACAGTATTCTGTGCAGTGAGAAAATCTGGTCATTTTCATGACCCACTATTTCTTACTTCTTTTCAGTTGGGTCAAGTTTCTAAGCTTTCTAAATCTCTGTTTTCTGGCTAATGAAAATAAAGTAGGCTTCTACCATGTATCCTATTTACCTACTCCAGGACTTCTGTGAGGATCAAATGAGATGAGGCATAGGAAAACACTTTACAGACATTTGGTTAAAGTGTAAAATGTTTCCATCTGGCTATAAAGCAAGTTGTGTTCCTGGGCTGAAGAAACTCCAAAGAGGCTAGTTGCGAGAGAGAGGATGCCAGGCGTTGCTACATAACATCATTACCTGGTGCCCACAGCCACCATTCCAGGCTGGGATGGGCTGTGGACTGCATTTTGCATCATGCCATCTTGGCAGCATTGGCAGCGATTTGATGGGCTGTCACTCTGTGGTGGTGGTGGGCCTGTGCTCCACTTGGGGGAAGCCAAGTGTTGTTTTGTTGGTGCCAGGTCTGTGGTGCCAGTGAGCATCATGGCAGCTCCTGCATTGAGCACCTGCCCCCTGGTGGTCAGTGTGTGTCAGAGTGACTGGTCAGATGGTCAGACACTTAGCTTATCAGCTTTATATATATATATATATGTAATCATGGCACTATTATTTAAAATGACTGGAAACTAAATCAAACCCATGTGTTGCCTAGTGACTAGGAGAAACAAACACTTTAATTTCTTAAGCTGACTGGCATTAAAACACTACAGATTCCTAAAAATACCTACTTCAGAGTTCAGGTCTCAGTTAATCTTTTTAGTTCTCAAGCGTACTATCTTCCTCCACTAAAACATGTGACACTAAAATTCCTAAGATTCACTTCAATAATTATATCAGTAATTCTTCAACTTTTTTCTTTAATCTTCAAGTTAATTTTAATTTGCTTTCAATATTAGTACTCTAATAGGACAAATTAAATGCCTATAAACATAGATAACTTAGCAAAAATTTTCTTTTGGCTTCAAAAGAAATTGTGAGGGAGATGGCAGGTAGCTGAAAAGTTTTGGTGCTGCATATGTGTGCTGAACAAAGAAGTATTTCTCATTTTTCTTTCACCAGTGAATTCCCACTAACTCAGTCCTCATTCTCCAGACACAAGTGCCTGCAGGAGGAGCGGGAGCTGTATAGCTTCATTACCCATGTGGTGTCATCAGAGCAGGACAATAGGGAGCTATGGCTCCTAGATCAGGACCTTGCCTAAATAGGAACTCTAGAAAGCACTGAAACAAAGAATGGCTATGTGGCTCCGAGGAGGGGAGTCAGTTTATAGTCCTGCTATCTGAAATATGAGCAAGTTGCTGTTTTTTGAAAGTACATTAAAATACATTATACATTCTAACTGGAACAAACCATTTCCCATCTCATTGGCTTGGAGAGCAATAGAGACAAATCTGGTGGAGAGAAAAATGTGCTGTTTATTTTAATTCAGAGAAATAAAAATAATGATGTTGACAATTATTTAGTAAACATTTATTATTGTGAAGCACTAGGTAAATGCCATATGTCTAATCCTCTTTACTGCATTTGAAGTAGGTAGCTGGAGTTACTCATTTTAAATATGAAGAATTAATGGACAGAAAGTTTAGATACCTTGCCCAAGGTCACACATGGAAAGTGGCAGGACCAGTTTCAAACTTGAGCCTATCTTGGTTGCAGAAGTCCAGTCCTTGGCCATGAGAATACATCTAAGTCCTCTTATTGTTCAGCATTAGCTAATTGGTCTATATTAATAAGTTTTTATTCTATTTGGAAGTGTTATTAAAATTACCAGATAATTGAGAGACTACCACATTTACTGGAAACAAAACCATTTGTTCCTTGCTAAATTTAATTGTGGTAAAGCTTATGATGAAACAGTGTCACTGTACACATGTGCCACTTCACCTCATTTTCTACTGTGTTTTATGTAATTTTATTCCCCTAGAGAGCTTAGTCAGAGACTTAAATATAAGTGCTCAATGAAAAATTGTTGAATGAATGATTCTGGTTTATATGTAACTCTTAATTGTGATTTCTTTTAATGTTTATGTTTTTCTACATGTGTTGACTTTGTCAAGATCTGGATGTGGTAGTCACAGAGAAACAGTAATGCCTCTGTAGTGCTTTGTAAGTGTCAGTCATTGCTTTAAGTGCTGTACATACATTAACTCATCTACTATTCAGGATAACCCTAACTCTATGAGAGGAGTATTAGTATCCCCGAATTATAGATGAAGAAGCTGAGACAGAATGAGATTAAGAAATCTGCCAAGATCATATAGCTTATAAGTAATGGAGCCAGGATTTGAACTCATACTCTCTGGTTCCAGAGTCTTGTGGCCTTGATAGGATCAAGAGAAGGAGAATTGAATAGTACCAACTTGCCTAGGGACGCTCAAGTTGCCTTTCTTTCTTTTCCCTTTATCTAAATCTCATACTCTGCTCCATATCTCATTCTACTTCCTTCCCTCACTCCCAAGAAGTATACATAGAATGACCAATTATTTTTCATAAAGACAGGCACACTTTTGAGAATAAAGTTGGTGGTAATGGGTGGAATGCCAGGGAAATGAGTATGAACTCAAACTGCTCTGGAAACCAGGATATTGGATCACCTTATATATGCTATGCTTATGTTTTAACTTTGTCTTTGTTGTTTGTAGTTGTATAAAGGAAGCACGGTGCAATAGATCCACTTTAATTTTGCCAGCTCCTATTATAGGATACTAAGATGTTTCCAATAATTTGAGACTTAAGAAAACTGCAATGCATACTCTTAAGCTTTCATATTCGATACGTATGTATGAGTAAACCTGTAGGATAATCTTTGCTAGGCTGAAGAGTATACAGTACATACTTGTAGCTTTGGTAGACATTGCTCAATTACACTCCAAAGAGATTTTCCCCTTTCCCACTCAGGTTAGTACACATGAGAACAGAGCAGCCTGTTCCTAATACTGTTGCCTATGGAGTATGAAATATAACTTTTGAATCTTTGACTACCTGATGGGTGCAAAATGATATTTCAATGGGAAGCTTATTTCCTTTTCTATGAAACTATTTTTTTTTCTATTGTGTGAGTGATTTTGCTATTTGATTTGTGTGAGCCCTTAATATATAGTCCTTTGTGATACTTGTTCAAAATGTATTTTATAAGTTTGTCACTTGTGCATTTATTTTCTGTTACACAGAAAATTTTACTTGCTTATAATTGTACTAGAGGCTTGGTGCATGAAATTCATGCATGGGGAGGTGTCCCTCAGCCTGGCCTGCACCTTCTCACAATCTGGGATCCCTCGGGGAATGACCAACTGCTGGTTTAGGTCAGATCCCTAAGTTGGACATCCCTCTCACAATCCAGGACTGCTGGCTCCTAACTACTTGCCTGTCTGCCTGCCTCATTGCCCCTAACCACTCTCCTGCCTGCCTGATTGCCCCTAATTGCTTGCTTGCCTGCCTTATTTCCCCTAACCACCTCTGCCTCCACCCCCACCACTGTGGCTTCATCTGAAAGGATGTCTGGAATGACGCCTGGAAGGTCTTTTGGCTGTTTGATCTAATTAGGATATTACATTTTTATTATTATAGACTAGAGGCCTGGTGAACAAAATTCGTGCATGGGGGACTTCTCTCAGCCCAGCCTGCACCCTCTCCAATCTGGACCCCTTGGGGGATGTCCGACTGCTGGTCTAGACTGGCAGTCAGACATCCCTCTCACAATCCTGGACTGCTGGTTCCTAATCATTCACTTGCTTGCCTGTCTGGTTGCCCCCAACTGCTTCTCCTGCTGGCCTGGTCACCACCCCCTATTGCCTCCCCTGCCAGCCTGGTCACCCCTCACAGCTCCTCTGCCAGCCTGGTTGCCCCATGAAGCCTGCTATTCAGTTATTTGGTAATTTCTCCCTAACCTAACCCCCCTGATGGCCTGGTTGCCCCATACAGCCTGTTTTTTCAGTCGTTTGGTCATCCCTTGGGTGGCCCTGGGCAGCTGGGAAGCCAACATCTGAGGCTTGCCTGTGCCTTGGGCCAGCCCTGGGTGGCTGGGGGGCTAAGAGGTCTGGGGGACTCTGGAGGTAGGTGTGAGGAGCGGCTGGACCCCCTGGGAGCAGGCCTGGCTGTACCATGTGCCTGCCACCCCAGTGGGGATGAAGGGACTGGGCACCACCATCTTGTCACTGTGGGCCTCACCATCTTTGAGGGTGTGGCAGTCAATTAGCATATTCCCTCTTTATTATATAGATGTGTTCTATTATGCTTTTGAGTATTACTTAGGAAGTGTCTGATACTCTGATTATATATTTTGAAATCCATAATAGTTTTCTTCTACAACTTTCATACTTTATTTTTATAATTTATCCATCTGAAATGTGCCACAATAAAATAAACTGTTTTTCAAGTTACTACCCAGTTTTCCAATACCATTTATTATTTATTTTCCTCACAATCTGTAATGCTACTTTTGTTATACACTAAATTGCAGTATATATTTGGCTCTAATTCTGGACTCTTTATAGATTGATCTCTTCTTAGTAATGTGCAGGTATAGATTGTTTTAATTATTGTAGCTGTCTCCTCCACATTATACTTTTGTTTTTTCAGAATTCTTTTAAATGTTCTTTCCTGTTTATTTTGTTTATAAACTTCAGAATTATCTTCCCAGTTGAAAAATTGAAATCATGTTAATTTTTAAGTGATAAGAGAGAAAATTGTCCCTTATTATACTATTGTGTGCTTCTATACAAGAACACAATATGTATTTCTAACTGTCCATGTCTTTGTTGGTCCTCTTTCTCAGTGTTTAGAAACATTTCTTCATATAGAGCTTGTAAATTTTAAGTTATCCTTATTCATTGCAATTTTATCTTCTACTTCAGACCCAGTGCACAGATTCATGCTCTGATGGGGTCCCTCAGCCTGGCCTGTGCCCTCTTGCAATCTGGGACACCTCAGGCAATGTTAGAGAGCCAGTTTCGGGCCTGATCCCTGCAGGCCAGGTGTGGTGGAAACCAGTAGTCCAACATCTCTCGAGGGTTATAGCCATGTGTGAAGTGACATGTGGCTGGGGAGGAGCCCAAGCCCAGCCCGGCCACTCATCCTAGCCCTGCTGCTTCTGCCACTGCCACTTAGTAGCGTGAGCCCCGGCATCTGGCACCTGTTGGTCAGCTGAGCTTGCTCCTGCTATGGGAGTGCACTGACCACCAGGGGGCAGCTTCTGCATCGAGCATCTGCCCCCTGGTGGTCAGTGCATGTCATAGTGACTGGTCAAACAGTTGACCAGACAAATGGTTGACCTGTGGCTTAGAGTTTTATATATAAAGATTGTTGCTATCATAAGTGCTATTGTAATGATTTTCTTTCATTGTACGGTATTTCCTAAGTGCTGTCGTATGAATTCATGAATATTTCCTTTAAAGAATGGCTTAAAAACACACACACAAACATCCCAAATCCAAAACCATACATAAAACAAGAGTTCCCTCCTTCCAAAATACACAAAGTTATTATTAAAGTTATTACAGTGTATATGTTTGTTTACAGCATATACACATGTCATTTCATGAACTTGAATATTCAAATAAACAAGAGGACATAAAGATTTAGTATGAAAATTATCACAGTGTGTTACCATTAAAACATTTCTTTAAGCTCTCACAGGGCTTTCAACTATCTCCCAGTTATTAGGCAGAATATTTTTTTCAGCCAGCTGGTAAAGGCAAGAGAAAGCTAATTCAAATTTATTTCTTTGTCTTT
>PVJN01036649.1:0-21311 GCA_004026805.1 Lasiurus borealis | reverse complement strand
GTGCATGGGGGTGTGTGTCCCTTAGCCCAGCCTGCACCCTCTCCAATCTGGGACACCCCTCTAGGGATGTCTGACTGCCTGTAGGATAGGGCCTAAACGGATAGTTGTACATTCCTCTCATAATCCAGGACTGCTGGCTCCCAATGCTCACCTGCCTGCATTCCTAATTGCCCCTAACTGCTTCTGCCTAGCAGCCTGATCACCCCCTAACCTCTCCCCTGCAGGCCTGAGTGATGCCGAACTGCTCCCTTCCAGTCTCTTTGCCCCTAACTGCCCTCCCCTGCAGGCCTGGTCTCCCCCAATTGCCTTCCCTTGCAGGCCCGGTCCCTTCCCTGCTGGCCATCTTGTGGCAGACATCTTGTATCCACATGGGGGCAGCCATCTTGTGTGTTGGAGTGATGGTCAGTCTGCATATTACTCTTTTATTAGATAGGATTTCACAAGCCAATAGCATACACGGTCATGTCTCTTAATAAGCCACTAAAGAAATAACACTCTCCAAAGCAATGATGGATGGATGGCATGACTGTTCCCGGCAAAGGGGAGATGAAAGAAATGAAGTTCAAATCTCACTGAGGTGGCTTTTTACTGGCTGGTTCTTGGAGGAGTGGGCTTAGCCAACCAGGAGCTGACACCCGGCTGTCAGCGCTCATTCAAAGTCCCTGGTGCAAGAGCAGATGCTTGGGGAACGAAGGTGCCCTGTTGGCAGGCCGGGTCACCTCCTGCTTGGTTTTCACCACTGCGGGCACACAGCAGCCTTGCCCGCGGCTGGAGTGAGTGTCCCCATACCTCCAGAGAGCTACTGATGTCCAAGGGAGTGGCCTCAGCAGCGGCACCAGACACTCTCTCGGTGAGCCCTGCAGATGTTCGGTATTTCAGTGTCAGCGTCCATTACGCCACGGTCACTTCCATGCGTGCATGTCAACCAGCACCGAGGAGCTCAACAATTCTCACAGTGTCACCCTGACAGGGCCTCCATGGTGCAAACAAATCACTCCTGAGATTAAACCGCTGCACTTAAGTTATAAGCATGAGGATCTGAAACCCTACCACCCCGATCCACAGCACTGACCCCATGGTTTAGGGATATTTCGGGCCAGGGTTGTGCCGAGCGCAGTTCACGGCCCGGGGCTGCTCCACACGGACTGTCTGTCCATGGAAACAGGGAAGGGGCCTTTCTCCTATCTCACTGCAGCCTGGAAACCCACAGTGCACAGGCGGCTGCAATGACCCCACCCAGAGACGCACCGCTCTGGCCAATGAGAGGCATCCACGCACCGCCCATTCTGTCACTCTCCATCACTTTACTCCCTTGCATCCTTCTTCTTGTCACTGACCACCTGTTTATGTCCTTCTCCACCTCTCACATCCAGGTCCCATGAGGGCGAGTGCTCTAGCAGCCTTAGCCACAGCTGCATGGGCTTAGCACAGGGCCTGGTGTAGATTCGGTGCTCAGTTAAGGTTTGAATTAATGACCTACTGAATGAATGAACTGCCAACCCTCAGGAAAGCCAGTACATGTACTGTGCGATCGCAAAGTCCTGGTTCAATCCTCAGTTTCCCACATGTACCCCCCCTCCTTTAAAAAAAAAATATTTTATTGATTCTTTACAGAGAGGAAGAGAGAGGGACAGAGAGTCAGAAACATTGATGAGAGAGAAACATCGATCAGCTGCTTCCTGCACATCCATCACCGGGGATGTGCCTGCAACCAAGGTACATGCCCTTGACTGGAATCGAACCGGGGACCTTTCAGTCCGCAGGCTGATGCTCTACCCACTGAGCCAAACTGGGTAGGGCAATGTGGCCCTTTCTTTCTTTCTTCCTTTCTTTCTTTCTTTCTTTCTTTTTTTAAAATATATTTTATTGATTTTTTATAGAGAGGAATGGAGAGAGATAGAAAGTCAGAAACATAGATGAGAGAGAGACATCGATCAGCCGCCTCCTGCACGCCCACAGTGGAGATGTGCCCACAAGCAAGGTACATGCCCCTTGACCGGAATCGAACCTGGGACCTTTCAGTCCGCAAGCCGACGCTCTATCCACTGAGCCAAACCGGTCAGGGCAATGTGGCCCTTTCTTAGGATGCTGTGTCCCCACAAGTCTCTGCTGGCTCAGTGTCACCGCTGGGGAACGGGCCCAGGAGGGGCAGCTCTGCCACTCTGTCGCTGAGTGACCTCGGCCAGCTGCCTTCCTGTCTCTGGGCTCCCGTTTCTAACCGGAGTGCAGCCGATTGTATTCTGCTTGGGCTCCGTGTCAGGGTTTGTCTGAGTAAAGGGTTCCGGGCTGGGAGAAGTCTGAGAACCCCTGTACCACCACGTTCTCGGAGCGCTCCTCTGGCCGTGACGTGGACAAATTCCGGGGCACAGAATGCTGATTCCACGCCTCTTGCTGCCAGGGAGGCGGTGGGTTGTCTGGCAGAAGGATGGGAGGCTTCGGGGAGCCGGCGGTCTGTGCTGAGCAGGAGGCTGACTCAGACTCCACTCGATGTCAGGCTATTTCAGGTGCTTACGTCGCAGCCAAGCTGTGGAGGACGAGATTTTATCCCAGCCCCTTCCCCGGGGAAGATGAGGAGACTGGGTCTCAGTGGGGATGGGGGCAGGGCCCAGGCCACGCGGGGAGTGGGAACAAAGCTGGGGCCAGAACCCAGGCTGCGTGGAGAGCTGCCTGCTCCCCAGGGCCACGCCCCTCCCTGCTGTGTGCAGTAATAACACCAAGCACAGCACCCAACGGTTATTGACCCGCGGCCAAACGCTGAGCTCGGCAGCTCCCTCTGGGCCGCCCACTCCGGCCACCTGCTCTGCCCACAGAAGCTCACAGAAGAGCCGGGACCACTTTCCGTCCCTGGGTGCGGACACTTGGAGGGCGGGGACCCCTGGTGGCCAGACGTGGCAATGCAGGATTCCTGACTGAGTTACCCAGGACGGCTGCTAGCCTCCTGAAGATGCTCGTGACCTTGAACTGAGACACGTAGTTAAACCTCATTAGACAGTCCCAGGCCCAGTTTGAACCAAGTCAGGGCAGGCGGTGAGCTGGAAACACAGTACCCATCTCTGAAGCTGGCTGGCAACGGGCTTACTAGACTTTTCCTTCTTTCCTCCTCAGAGGGTGGACATGCTCAGACGTGCTCTTCTGAGGTTTTAGAGACGTTGCAAACCTGCTTTCTGTGATGCTGCAAACGTGGGATAAGCCGTGTGACGGGCTCTCAGTAACACACAGGTGTTGGCACAGGGAGGTCGAGAGAGTCACTTTAGACACAGGGCAGAGTTCTGTGGGGCAGCTCAGAGCCGTCTCCATCCCCGTAACAGGATGGTCTGGGAGGGGACACTTGGGCTGGCCACTGTAGCCGGTGATGGAAGTAAAAAAATGTCAAAATTCATCGCTCAGTCCAAAGGAGCAGATTTCAGCTGTCTAGGTCTGTGGTTGGCAAAGTGCGGCTTGCAAGCCACATATGCGGCTCTTTGGCCCCGTGAGTGTGGCTCTTCCACAAAATACCACGGCCTGGGCAAGTCTATTTTGAAGAAGTGGCGTTAGAAGAAGTTTAAGTTTTAAAAAACTGGCTCTCAAAAGAAATATCAACCATTCTGCTGCTGATACTTGGCTCTGTTGACTAATAATGAGTTTGCCGACCACTGGGTTAGGTAAAAGGTAGAAGCTCTGTGCTCAGGTACCGCCTTTAGCATGAAGCAGGCCCCTTCCTGGGCACAGATCCCTCCCAGGACGAGAATTCACGTAGACGCCTCCACTTTTCAAGACCCACGAAAGACACCAGAAGGAACATGTCATAAGAGCTAATGTGAGACTTCATCGCCATGTTGCTGCAGGAACAGTGAGTGTTTGCTGAAACGTGTTTAGGTTTATTCCAATTGCGAATTTTTAAGGCATTAAACTTTTATCCATGAGAATTTGGGTAAACCAGTTTCTATCTTAAGTGGCCCATCTTTCAGCGGCTCACACTGGAATCCTTTTACCACAGGGCCCTTCTCAGCCAGGGGATTGCCTTAGCTTTTCACAAAAATTCAGAGCTGCCCTAACCGGTGTGGCTCAGTGGATGGAGCGCCGGCCTGCAGACTGAAAGGTCCCAAGTTAGATTCCGGTCAAGGGCATGTACGTTGGTTGTGGGCACATCGCCAGGAGAGGTGTGCAGGAGACAGCTGATCGATGTTTCTCTCTATCCCTCTCTCTTCCTCTCTGTAAAAAAATCAATAAAATATATTAAACAAAAATTAAGAGCTGAGCACGAACCCTGTCTTGGTAATAACAAACTTCCATCTCTACTCTATAACCTCGGCCTTAAAAATTGTATATAAATTGAGTTTTTATAAAACTAAATATATTTTTTTAATTTATTTATTTTAGAGAGAGAGGGAGATAGAAACATTAATGCTGAGAGAGAATCACTGATAGGCTGCCTCTTGCACACCCCACACTGGGGATTGAGCCTGCAACCCGGGCATGTGCCCTGACCGGGAATTGAACTGTGATTTCCTGGTTCGTAGGTGGACACTCATCCACTGAGCCACACCAGCCGGGCCAAGTGAATATGCTTAAGATATACCAAACAGGGCCGGCTCCATCTAAAAGCTCGAGGAGAGCCCTCTGTTCCGGGAAGGCTCCTCCGTCACTGCGAATACCCGCTCCTGGCTGGCCTCTGGTCTTGTCTCTTCCACAGAGCGGGCTCTCTTAGAGCGAGCGAGTGAGGCAGGCCCGCCCAGGTGTTTGCAAACAGCTCCCCGAGGAGCCACCCAGGCCTCTCCCGCATGCCTGTCACGCTGTCAATAATGAGATTCTCCCGGGCTGCAGACACCAAAGGATCCAAGTTGGAGAAGCGGAAGAGCCGGATTGTCTCCCTCCTGGCAGGGGGTCGTGTGTGCAGGGAGCGATAAGCGGCCGGCGGAGGAGGGAATTATCTCTGACGGCCGGGCCGGGAAACAGACCTTGAAGGAACTATGAATTGCATCCAGCACAAACAAGATCCATCCCAACACCTCCCTCCCCACCGCCCTGGCCTGACAAGCACATCCAGAGAAGCTGCCGGAGGGAGCGGGAGGGAGGGGGACAGGTGGGAAGGGAGACAGAGCTAAGGCAGCAGGGACGCTCCGCCCGTCTCCCTGTCTCCCCCACATGGGAAGAGCCGCTTAAAGAAGGTCATGTGGGTGTATGATAAGGACGTGGCATGAATTCCTTAGGGGACCAGTAAGCTTTCATCTGCCCCTTGTGGTCCCCGTCTCTTGGACCGGGCCATGCCATGTGGTAAGGCTGGTAGCAGCATCCCGGCACCCGGGAAATTAATCTGCACGCCCGACCCCTCCTCGCTCCCACCCGGGGGACCGAGCTGAGTGTGTTTGAGGACAAATGGACAGAACTGGTGGATGGCACGGAGGGAACTAAGTCACAGCTGATGTGGTGTCGCCGTCAGGATGGAAGAGCCGCTGCCCGAGGGACAGCCTGGCCGCGTGGCCACTGGCACTGGTGACGCTCAGCACAGTTCTCAGCCAAGTGGGAGATGAGGCACGCAAGGTCAGCCCGTGGAAAGGTATCTGCGTGAGCTCAGCGACACACTCTGTGCCTTGTTTGTTTTGTTAGTTCATGTCTTTTATTAATTAACCCAACGACGGTGACCTGTCTCCTGTGGAAGCAGTGGTTAGACGGCATTTGCCTGCACGTCTGTCCAGGCTGCTGGCCACAGGAGCCCCAGCACCATGTCCGTCTGAGGGGCGCTCCGGACCAAGGCGACTGATGGATGGCGCCGTTCTCACCCGCTCTGTGGTATCTCAGGAGCCAACTTAACCTCCCTTCTCTTCTGCTTATGCTCCTGGCGAGCGGTGTACGACTTCCTTTTCTCAGTAGCCCCACGAAGCCTCAACACAAGACGAAGAGTGGACGCCTTCTGAGGGCTGTGGTCAGACAAAGTGCGTCCATCTTCCAGTCGCTTGCCAGCGAGGGTCAGCCTTTGCTGGTCAGGAGGAAGTCCTTCCTTTGCCGGGATCTTGGCTTTTACGTTTTCTATCGTCCCCGAGGGTTCAGCCTCGAGAGTGATGGGCTTCCCCATGAGGCTTTTCATGAAAATCTGCATCTTAGCGGCGACTCCACCGCAGAAGGCAGATCGGGAAGCGCTGCCTTGGTTTGATCTTGCCAATGTCACGGGCAGTAAAGCCGGCCCAAGTTCAGAGGGGCTGGGAGTGAAACTGACTGAGTTCTTGCTGTAAAGGCTTTTATGAAACAAAACAAAGTTCCAGAATTCTTCTTTTTTTTAAATTTGTTCCCCCAACCCCATCCCAATTTCCATCTCTTGATTTTAAAGGGGAGGAAGTGGGGAAACATCCATCTGCCGCTCCACTCATTCATGTCCTCACTGGCTGCCTCCTGCCTGTGCCCTGACCGGAGATGGAGCCCACAACCTTGGTGCAACCAACTGAGCTACCCAGCCAGGACTGGAATTCTATTTATCTGTTTCTTTAAAAAAAATTATTGATTTTTAAAAATATATATATTTTATTGATTTTTTACAGAGAGGAAGGGAGAGGGATAGAAAGTCAGAAACATCGATGAGAGAGAGACATCGATCAGCCGCCTCCTGCATGCCCCACACTGGAGATGTGCCTGCAAGCAAGGTATATGCCCCCAACTGGAATCGAACCTGGGACCTTTCAGTCCACAGGCCGATGCTCTATCCACTGAGCCAAACCGGTCTAGGCATTTATTGATTTTTTTTACAGAGAGGAAGGGAGAGGGAGAGAGAGTTAGAAACATTGATCAGCTGCCTCCTGCACACCCTCCTCTGGGGATGTGGCCGCAACCAAGGTACATACCTTTGATTGGAATCAAACCTAGGCTTGAGTCCGTAGGCTGATGCTCTATCCACTGAGCCAAACCGGTCAGGGCTGATATTCTATTTCTTAATCCTCCTTCTTTATTATCATCATCATTACAGCTTGCTTCAGGATACGTTAAGTGCTTTATACATAGATTATTATTTTTTTGATTGATGGATTTTAGAGAGAGGGAGGGAGAACGCGGAGAAACATTAATTTGTTGTTTCCGCTTGTTTATGCATTCAACATTTCCCATTCTTCCTTTAGTGCTTTGTTCTTTCCACTTGTTCTCAACGTTTTAATTTATGTCTTTAATAATTGTAAGCACTTTTTCGGAGGGTCCAATCCCGATGCTTGTTGTTTCTGAGACTCTGCATGGCAGTTTCCCCTGGTGCGTTTTAAAGTAAGTCTAGAGTCTGAGCTCATCTTGAAAGCTGCTCACGTGTTCACAGACGGGAATCTGGTGGCCTGGGTGGAGGGCCTGTTTTCTGCAGAGTAAGATGGTGTCGGCTTTTTTGACTCGGGAGTCCTGGGTCATGCAGGAAGTATGAATTTGAACCCTAATCCAGTGAGGCCTGGCCCTGGGTCTCTGAATTCCCAAGAAGATATCCCCGCCCCAGTCAGGGGACATGCTTACTGCTCTGGCTTCTGTTTCCTCCTTGTTTCTCACCTCTGGGAATGTTCTCACTTTTGGGGAGCTCAGCCAAGCATTTAAAGGGATATTTGCCAGAGCCTACCTAGCATTTCAGGAGTACAGTGATATCTTGAGATATGAGTGCCCTAACATATGAGATTTTTGAGATACGAGCCGTCGAGCGAGCGATTTTTGCTTTGAAATACGAGCAACATTTGAGATAGGAGTAATCGCGTGGTTCGGCCGGCTGCACACGACCCACCAGTTTACCGTGACTCGAGCGTCTCATAGTTTCCCACGCCTCAAGGTTACGGAACGAATTAAACGCATATCTCGAGGTACCACTGTATTTGTAATGGAAGAATTTTCAAGGAAATTAGTCCGTTATTGCTATTGCAGAAGCTTCTGGTTTAGCACCATTATTTGTTAACCTCCCTTTTGTTTATTTTTTAAAATACAGTTTTGTTGATTTTAGAGGGGAAGGGAGAGAGAAACATCAATGATGGAGAGAATCACTGATTGGGTGCCTCCTGCATACCCCACATTGGGGATTGAGCTCATAACCCAGGCATGTGCCCTGACCCGGAATTGAGCTGTGACTTCCGGGTTTGTAGGTCAGTGCTCAACCACTGAGCCACAATGGACCAGGCTGTTAAATTCCCTTTTTAAAGAAAAGGTTCAGGTCTCAGGCTCAGAGCTTTTGGCAGGTGACAGCATTACACTAGATCTCAATAACATTGTTTTATTTTTTTCCCTGGACCATAGAGGCCTGGTGCACAGAATTCATGCATGGACGCGGGGGAGGGGTCCCCTTCAGTTCAGCCTGCACCCTCTCGCAATCCAGGACTTCTCAGGGGATGTCTAACCGCATTTAGACTGGATTCCGCAGGGATCCCTGAGGAATCGGGCCTACACCGGTAGTCGGACATCCCTCTCGCAATCTGGGACTGCTGACTCCTAACTGCTCGCTTGCCTGCCTGCCTGATCTCCCCTAACCACTCTGCCTGCATGCTTAATTGCCCCTAACTGCTCACCTGTCTGCCTGATCACCCCTAACCACCTATGCCTGCCTGCCTAATCACCCCCAACTGCTTGCCTGCCTAACTGATCACCCCTAACCACCTCTGCCTACCTGCCTGATTGTCCATAACTGCTCATGTGCCTGCCTGAATGCCCCTAACTGCCTCTGCCTTGGCTCCTGCTGCCATGGCTTCATCCGGAAGGACCTCTGAAATGATGTCTGGAAGGTCATTTGGCTGTCTGGTCTAATTAGCATGTTATACTTTTATTATTATAGATTCTTTTCATTCATGACAAATAATACTGAGTTTCCATTTGAGATAATGTTTCCTTGTCAAATAAATTTACTTAAGTCAAGATGATATATAACCAGGGACACCTATGGCGATGGACACGGCAAGGCCGTGCTGGGGAAACTTGGCTGTAAATCCCGTGGTCACTGCCAGCCTGTGAATGGCCACAGCTCTGGCCAGAGTGCAGCCAGTCTGAGCCCAGCCACTTCTGATGTTCCCTGGACCTCATGCCAGGTTTGCTTTCTGACAGCACAGCTGCTGGCACAGGTGGTCCTATTTCAACGGCTAATTTACATAACTTGAATGGATCTGGGTACAAAAATAAGATTTCCCTGTGGTGGCTTCCTCTTACCCACTCCTGTTTGGCAACTGTCATTCTGATTCTGAGTCAGCGGCCCAGCAGCGACGGCTGGGAGGCACTGTCAGGGTGGAGAGTCCTGATAACGGTGCCAGAGTAGTCGGCCTGTACGACGGGTGCACTGCCTCCTGATTGGGGAGCCGGGCGGCAGCCTACGTCCCCGGATGTCCCTGTACGCATGCATGTGTGCCGTGTCCCGGGGCCAGTTCTCCAGCAGGGAAATGGCCTCAGGACCATGAACTCGGTCACCGATTTTTCCTCCTCTCTGCCACTGATTTCTCCACCTGCGTCTGCCTCACGACAGGGGCCTCCCAGTGATGGCTGGGACGTTGTAAAATTCTCAAAAACAACCTCATCTGAGTTCCCGTCCGCCTTAAAAAAAGAGCCATATAGCTGTTCTTTAGTGTTTTGGTCATTTTAAAACCCGGCGACTTGGCACTAAGAAGACACAATTATTATGTCGTTGTCCTTTCTGAGAAGAAATGTCTGGCCCGATCATCCCCTCCTGATTTTCATGGAGGAGAAGGAAAAGGTCACTCAAATAACAGCACCTGTCGGGCAGCTGCTGCCGAAGGCCCAGCCACGCTGAGCCGGGCAGAGCTTTGGCTCTGATAACACGGAGCCGTGGTCCGCTGCCAGCCCCACGCTGCCTGCCATGGGAGCTGGGCCAGGCGCACCTGTCCGCATCCTCCCCTGGAACACGGCCCGGGAATCCCCGGAGAAAGGGAAGCCTGCCCGGGCTGTGGGGAAGGTTCCCTGGGATGATTCCTAGAAACACCTGGCGCAGCAGGTACCGGTGAACCCCAGTTCCTCCCCTCTTGTCCTTTCGGTGCCTCAAATGTGAGCCAGAGGCTATAAGGGGGGGGAGGGCGCAGACATTTCTCAGGAAGCAGGAGCAGCTGCTCAGTTTCGCACAAGCCCTGGATGGAAGCCAGTCGGTAGACTCGCCCCAGCCAGTTTGTGTCCCAAACCCCCCTAGTGCTGGGCTTGGAAGATCCGCTTCTTCTGTGTAAGGTGTGCCCGCCCTGAAAGTCACCACTAGGTGGCGCTGTGGCGACCACAAGAACTCCAGGTGTCTCTATGGGCAGGTATGGGATCTTTCTGGAATGCCATGCCAGATAGAGAGGGCTGGAGTGCCCTGCCGAGGAGCGGGCTGACCACACCCCACATCGCCCTGGGGCCTCTGAGATGAACCCTGAGACTGGGCTGGACCTGGCTGTCCCTGCCTTTAACTCGCTGTGTGGCCTGGGCAAGAGGGGTAACCATTGGACTATCTAATGACAGGGTCTCGCGGGGCATGTAGAAACCCCATCCCCGAGAGCTGAGCCTGCTCTCCTGAGGACCAGGGACAAGTGTCCCTCTCCCCCTGGCTGGCTGTGACGGCAAATGCAGCCGCTGCAGGTGAAGGGCCTGGAATGCAGGGAACTCAATCAGCTGGCTTCGTCTGGTGCTGTTCCACAAACCCCGTTAGAGGGGATCCAAGGTGGGCCACACTGGGCGCTAGAGACCCCAGACTTGGGGAGGCAGGGCGTGAGAGGAAAGGACCTCCATGCGTGGGTACAGCCACAGGACAGGATATGGACTGTGCTCAGGAGGGAGGTCCCCTGCTATGTGAAGTCCCACGTGGGGAAGAAATCTGGCTGACCTCTGCCCGCTCTGTGCTCTGCACAGGTCCTGGCACATAGTAGGTGCTCAGCAGAAGTTGGCTGCTAATGGATAAATAGATCAAGTGAGAGTTAAAACCGAAGACTCGTCGAAGCCGATTTGGCTAAGTGGATAGAGCGTTGGCCTGCAGACTGAAAGGTCCCAGGTTCGATTCCAGTCAAGGGCATGTACCTTGGTTGCGGGCACATCCCCAGTAGGGGGTGTGCAGGAGGAAGCTGATTGATGTCTCTCTCTCATCGATGTTTCTGACTTTCTATCCCTCTCCCTTCTCTGTAAAAAATCAATAAAATATATATTTAAAAAAATAATAAAACTGAAGACTCAACTCAGGGCCTGGGTCCATCTCTGCTTTTTGCCTGACTGATTGCGCCCTGATGCTCAGAGAACCCTGTTCATCCCAACCTCCCTCCGCACAACTTCTGAGCAGAAACCTTGGCGCAGGCGGCCTGCCTCCCCAGACCATCTACCTTCCTGCCTCTGGGTCGTCGCTCTCACCCAGCCTGGGCTCTAAGGCCCCCTGCCTCCCTCACAGCCTCTTGAGGCCACTAGTTCTTCAAGCCTACCACCCATCCCTCCCCGCAGCCGCCCCTGCTTCTGGAAGAAAGCCTTAGTGTCTTAGGCCTTTGTGATGAAGGCATCTGGACAAGTCACCTCACCTCTCCCGGCTTCCGATTCTCCCTCCGTAAAAACAGAAAATACAACACCTGCTGCCCACCCCTTCTACGGTGCCTGGGAAGAAGTTAAAGATGGAGTCTGTCCCTCTCCGGCACATAGTAGGTTCTCAATAAACACCAGCCGTCTCCCCTTCCCCCCGTTGGAACGACGGTTCTTTATTGTGGAGACGAGCAGCCGTTCCCCATGAATGTCTGCAGGGCCCTGCGGCACATGGACGGATCCCCCCCTCCCTCTGCTCTCCGAGCCCGTGACCCAGGTTCAACGAGCCCAACGGAGCCGCAATCTCTCGCTGAATTCCAAAATGTGAAATCACCCCAACGAAATGCATCGTGGGACCTGCCGCCTCACGAATAGTCTCCCCCAGTGCTCCCCAAAGCTGACAAGACCACGATCTCTAAGCTCCGTTTCAGAGGAAGCCTCTGCTACCAGCCTCCTGACAACCAGGCAGCTGCTTGGAGAGATTCTTCCTCACCAGGACATCCCCACCCCCCAACCCCCCCGACTCCCCCACCCCCAGTTCCAGGTCTGCCAGCCCAGCCCTGACCTTCCTGGCCAGCTGAAGGCAGAGATGTCTGGGGATCTGGCGGCTGAGTGAGCTGCACCTGAGCACTCAGCTCCTAAAGAGAGTGCAACTCCCCGGCAGGGTAAGGCAGGGTGAAATGCCACCTGCTCGGCTGGCACCTCCGTGTGCCCTCACGGGCCTTCGGGTTTGGCTTTGATTGCTAAATTCCCAGCTCAATTACAGCAACGGGGTAATCACAAGAGAAAATATCTTAATAACCCTAACAGGGACAAAAATAATGGTTACTAATTGCCTACAGTGAGTCAGCCTTTCTGTTAAGTGCTTTACATATACTATCCCACTGAATCCTCTTAATCATCCTCTGAAGAAATATTGCTAGACCCATTTCACAGGTGAGGAGACTGAGGCCTAGGGACTGAGCATGCGCCTGTGCGTTCAGCTTGTAAGCAGTGGAGCTGGAATTCAGATCCAGGCCCTGCTCCCCTGTATCTGAGCCTCTCAATTGGTTTATGTGTCCCATTCAGATCTGTCTTTTTTTTCTGGTTGTGATGTTTTGTAGGTGTCCACAAGTTGTTGCTTTCGTGGCTGTTTTTCCTGAGAAATCCTGCCAATCCTTTGAGGAAGGAGATGTGGCTTTGTATAAATAAATGAACGAACGAATGAAGAAGTGGAGATGTGAATAAATGAGTGAACAAAAGACAGAGGAAATCAAGAATAATGAAGAATATACTACAGACTTCAAAGGTCAGAGTTTACACAGGGACTCCTGTCCTGGGGTGGCAGGGACAGGGCCCCCCAAACTGAGGCTTTGTCATTAAAACCCGGAGTGTGGTCTATGCACTGACCCCCAGGCAGGAGCGTTTCTCTCTTCTGCACAACAGGCCTGGCCATTTTCAAACAGAACCGTTTGGACAAAACTGAGCAGGCCTGATGCTCAGGGACATCCTAGACACAAGGACAAGCAACCCCACTTTCCATTATAGAACCCCAGGAACTGAGACTGTTAATTCACATGTAAATCAATGAGACTTGGGGGTTTCCTTCCCTGTCTGAAACCCCCACCCCCAGGATGCTCCTTCTCTAGAGGCAGTCCAGACTCTTCAGTTATTATGGACCAAGTCTCACGCCCAGGACTTGCTTCTGCAAAATTCTGAATGAGAGGCAGGCCAGGAGGGGAGGAGTCAGCCTGGTCACAGGAGAGGGTCTGCCCAGGAGTCTGGGACGGTCATCAGGAAGAGAAATGTCCTTGGACACCATTCCCTCTCTATCCCTGTGCTCGCCACCAAAACGCTGGCACGTACCGTGCCCCCATGCATGTGGGCAGCCAGCACAGACATCTGCTCCATCTGCCGCGTGGTGATTATGGCTGGACCTGAACGAATTAGCGTTCAATGTGTGAATTTGCATAATGGGGCTCCGATCAGTTCTGGGTGCAAAACGGACAAACTCCTGTTTCTGAAAAGCCTCAGACCAGACCTGGGGACATGCTGGTCACCCGGGCAATGCAGGCCGCAGTGCTCCCTCAGGGTGCCAGCGACCTCCCTGGCCCACATCCAGGGCACCTGCATCCCCGAGAGGAAGCAAATGCCCTCAAAGGCAGTTGGCATAATCCCTGGCCAAGGTTCTTGGTGATCATGGTATCGCCCCTGCCAGGGAAGCAGGTCCAAGCTTCTTGGAAACTCCCCATTCATGTAGATGAAAGCTGCAAACGAATGCCGGATTCCGCTAACGCCTTCCTCCCCTGGGAGCACCGTCGACTAAAGACAGGCCTGTGTTGAGCGAGCTCGGACGCGGTGCCACAGCCTTGGATAACCCATCTGGGTGAAGTACCGGAGAGAGGAAGAGAGGCGCTCTCCTTTACTGAGGGCCTCCCCTGTGCCAAGCACCGTGCTGCCACTTCCACTAGATCAGTGGTTCTCAACCTTCCTAAGGCTGAAACCCTTGCATACAGTTCCTCATGTGGTGGTGACCCCCAACCATGAAATTTTGCTACTGTTATGCATCGTGATGTAAATATCTGCATTTTCCGATGGTCTTAGGCGACCCCTGTGAAAGGGTCGTTCGACCCCCAAAGGGTCGCGACCCACAGGTTGAGAACCGCTGCGCTAGATGGATGGGCCAGCTCTGCGGTCCCCTACACGGACATCCTTGTGCCAAATCCCTTACCGGCTCCCGGAGACACAGCGTGGGAGGAAATGGACACCACCCCTCCCCTCCATCTCTTCACTGGCAAAACAGGACATGTGAGGGCTCTTAGCGCATCAAAGGAGGGAGAATATGCAAAACGCTTAGTGTGGCTGAGTGCCTGGCGCCCTCTGATAAGTGTTCAAGAAGCATTCAAGTGCCAGGACACTCTCGAGAGGCATCAGCGTCCCCTTTTACTAGCGAGCCTGAGCCACAGAGGAGACGTGACCTGGCCGAGGGCACCCAGACCGTAACTAGCAGAGCCTGGACTCGAACTCGGGCATCTAGATCCCAGGTCCCGTGTCTCTTCATTCAGCTCCATACTCTCAACCGATTGCATCTGAGAGACACAGCAGGGAGTGATTCAATGGAGGCAGCTTATATTTGGAGAAGTGGGGGGAGGGGGGGAGCCAGGACTGACCTAATTAGTGGGCGTCAGCGCCCAGGGTTCAGCAGCCCTGCGGGTTTTATTTGCTGAGTGGATACATCGACAGGCCGGCTGACTCATCGCGGTTTCTCTCTCCCACTGGTGGGCGGGGGCCCCGGGCAGAGACAATGCCTCTAGTTCGCTCCCTCCAAACCCTCCGGGATGAAGAGCAGAGCGGATGCCCACGTCAGCTGAGGAAGAACCGATTTCTTGGTTCATGTGGCCACTGCCTGGCCCAGCCAGCAACCACGCGCCCGTTTGAATGGAGCTCCCTTTCCAGCTACAGTGGTACCTCGAGATACGAGTCTAATTCGTTCCGTAACCTTGAGGCGTGGGCAACTATGAGACGCTCGAGTCGCGGTAAACCGGTGGGTCGTGTGCAGCCGGCTGATCCGCGCGATTATCTCAACTGTTGCTCGTATTTCAAAGCAAAAATCGCTCGCTCGACGGCTCATATCTCAAAAATCTCATATGTTAGGGCACGCGTATCTCGAGGTACCACTGTAGTTTTTGAAACCTTTGTAAAGCAAATGCATAGAAAACTGAGCCGTCCCCTGTGAGCTGGGGCCTGCAGCCTCTCAGGGAGACGTGGGGGGTGGCTCTTCCTGGCACCAGGCGCTGCCACCCTTGCCCTTGCCACCTGCTGGGGCCAGAAACACCCTCCGTCAGAGGGGCAGTCCCTCCCAGAGCAAGCCCACGCTGCTGGCTGGCAGGCGGACCATGGTCAGAAGTGCCTGCTCGTCTCTGGGGGTCCTGGCTGTGCTCATGCCCTGTTGCAGGTCGGGAGAGGGGAGAGCATCCTGGACGGTGAGAACAGGTAAAAGGCAGAGGATGCCCGGATCTAGGCAGACAGGAGAGGCCCTGAAACCCCTGTTTTCCTTGTTGGGCAGAGAGGAGCTCTGGGTGCGGCTGAAGGAAGGACCGTGGATGGAAATCTCGGGACTTGCCACCACAAAACCCCAGCGGACCCCCTGACCCATCACTGCGCCTCACACTGAGCCTCAGGTGGAAAATGCAGAGAATTCTCCTGCCAGAGGCCGCTCCCAGGGTTAGAGGTCAAGTCACTAATGAGAGCCTGAGCCAGCCACTGTGGATCCAAGCCCCAGCGTCATCGTGACAAGTCCTGTAACCACGGGCTGGTGACTATATCTCCGCAAGCCTCAGTTTCCTCAGGTGTAAAATGGGGACAGCGACAACCTCCTAGGACAGCAGTTCTCAACCTGTGGGGTCGCGACCCCTTTGGAGGTCGAACGACCCTCTCACAGGGGTCCCCTAAGACCATCGGAAAATGTAGATATTTATATCACGATGCATAACAGTAGCAAAATTTCATGGTTGGGGGTCACCACCACATGAAGAACTGTATGCAAGGGTCACGGCCTTAGGAAGGTTGAGAACCACTGTCCTAGGATTACTGGGAGGATTAGGCATGTCAGGTATCTAGCTGTGCCGGACACAGTAAGTGCTCAGTGAGAGCTGGCAAGCTGATGACGGAACGAAGCGTGCAGGCTCGCTTTCTGTCTGAAGAGAAGACTCCTCAGCCACACCGCGCATTCAAATGCTCAGCCAGAAGGCAAGGCGTTCCCACGGGGAGCCAGTCCCTCCCACCCAGCCGGCTGGATCCGAATACGCGGCCAGGCTGCTCTGAGGACGGAGGAACAGATGGAGAGGGCTCCGAAGCCGCCTTGTGCGTCTCCAGGATGATACACAGCGAGCAAGGTCCAGCCCCGATGCACCTCTGCACACCCGGACCCCCTGCCTGGGCACGAGGGAGGAGCAGAGCCAGCCTGGCAGCCTCGCTGGCATCTGATCGCGTCCCGTCCCGGGAGGGTGGCTTCTGGTGACACCGAACACGTACGGGCTTGAAGCGGAGGAGATGGCGGTCTCCGCCTAAGGCCAGGCCGCTCGGGTGAAGGACGGCAGCCAGGCGGCTGCCCTCGAACTGGATATGGAAAAACCGCAAGGGCTCCCTTTCCTGAGCACCTACTAGGTGCCAGGTGCTTCTCGGACGACGGACACACGTCACTTCCGACCCCAGAGACATTCTGCAAGTCCCCACCTCATGTCTCAGGGGCGGCAGGTTATTTCAACAGTTGGCACAGTGAGCTTCCGGAGGGGAGGGGTGTGCTGGCTTGTCCACGTCATGGCGCCCGGCACACAGTAGGTGCTTAATGAATATGAGCCAATGGAGTGAAGTTGACTTTGAATAGCTCTCTGTTTGGAAGGCCTGACCTGAGATACTGCATTGAGTGACCACATCCAACAAGGAGCGGCCGCCAAGAATAAAATAAACAGGAGTTCCGGATAAAGCTTAGTTCTCAGACGAGCTACTCCACCTTCCCCTCCAACGCACTCCTCCCATCTGAAAAACGGGTTGTTGGGAGGGTTGAAGAAAGTGCACTAAGTCCCTCAGCAGATCCAGGCAGAGAGCTGGACCCTTGTAATGGCAAATGTTAGTATCCCTGTTGCACTGTTATTGTAGTCATTACTAGTTGTGGGCAGCTCTGCATTTTCTTTTCTTTTAATATTTTATTTATTTATATTATTATTATTATTATTATTATTATTATTATTATTATTTTTACAGAGAGAAAGGGAGAGGGACAGAGAGCTAGAAACATCGATCAGCTGCCTCCTGCACACCCCCTACTGGGGATGTGCCCCACAACCAAGGTACATGCCCTTGACTGGAATCGAACCTGGGACCTTTCAGTCCACAGACCGATGCTCCATCCACTGAGCCAAACCAATCAGGGTCAGCTTTGCATTTTCAAGAGATCATCATTTCTGGGCCCTGAGCACAGTCTAGAGCCAATCGCCGTTCACCGAGCTCAGAGCTTAGGCCGGGATCTGCCCGGGGCCTGCTCCCTGTGGGTGGAGCTCAGCTGCCCCGGCCTCAGCTCCGGTCCTGAGGGGGGTAACATGCTGGGGACCACTGCTGCCTCTGTGGGAGGGGACCCCTTAGCCAAGCTCCCGGGCTCCTGGGGACCACCCGTCGCTGGGGCTCTCACCCACGCATCCCCAGGGCCTGACGCACTCGAGGTGTACGTCTAGCCTCCAAGCTGGGAGGGGTGGTGGGGAGATGGGGACTCGGAGCCAGCGTGGGATGGAGTGGTAGGCGATGGTGCTGGAAGGCAGCTCTGAGCGGGGCCTGGAAGTCGTGCCAGGAAGCTGCCCTTGATCTAGAGAACAGTGGGGGTGCCGGAGGCCCCTGGGTTGGCTAAGCGGCTGCCGTGTGTACCTGCATGTGTGCGTGTGAGTGTGCGTTTGTGGGTGGACTATAGGCTGCCTGGGGCCGGCCTCCCTCCAGCTCCTTCACCCCCGGAACCCGCCCAACTCCTCACTTACTCCTCAATTCAGGCATCGCCCTGTCTAACCAGTCAGACTCCTGAGCCAGCCATTTGAGACCTGGTGCCAGGCTCTTGCCCTCACCATTTCCCACCGTTCCACCTCCAGCCCCTTTCATAGGCTACAGCAGCGGTTCTCAACCTGTGGGTCGCAACCCCTTTGGGGTCGAACGACCCTTTCACAGGGGTCGCCTAAGACCATCGGAAAATGCAGATATTTACATCACGATGCATAACAGTAGCAAAATTTCATGGTTGGGGGTCACCACCACATGAGGAGCTGTATGCAAGGGTCTCGGCCTATGGAAGGTTGAGAACCACTGGGCTACGGAGACTCGGGACGTAATGCTCCCCGACCCTCCAGAGCAGCCCGCCTTGGCCCTGCTGACTGACCCTCCAGAACGCCCTTCCCTCTACTCCACCCCTCATTCAAGGTCGAGGTCTTCTGTGAAGTAGAGCCTGTGGTTAGAAGTGAGGGCTCTGGGGCCAGATGTCCTGGGTTCGAGTCCTGGCTCTGATACCCTAGGGCTGCTGTTTCCCATCCGCGAAGCCAGGATAAAGCCCTCAGGGTTGCCATGATATTGAGATCCTGCTGAAGGTGCTTTGCATACCGCCTGGCATGCATTGAATCTGACTTTGGCTCATGGGCTCATCAGCACAGGCCTGATGCCCTCCCCCCAAGTCAAGCTCCTCTACCTTCCTGAGCACTTACATGGGGGGAGGGGAGGTGCATGGGGCAGCAGCAGATCCTGCCAACACGGAGTTCAGGGTCTGACCCCGGGGCTGGAAAGTAGCCACAAAATGACACGGTCCTCTAGCTACACGGCCCTCCCCAGGGTTCCCTGTGCACAGTAGGTCCTCAGAGGAGTTTGGAGGAAGAAACGGTTACTGAGTATGCCCAAATCAGGCTCATTTTACCCTCCCCACGAGCCTTCGATGTTCTGAGTCCATATTCAGATGAGGAATGAGGTTCAGAGAGATTAAATGACCTCTCCCTGGTCCCACAGCTGGTCAGGCCCCAAATCCAGGCCCGCCTAACACCAAAGCCCTGGTTCTTTCCCGTGGGCCATGAAGATGCAGGGGAGGGAGCAGCAACCCGGAAAGAGGCAGGAAGGCAGCTGCTTTGGGAACGATCCCCTAAAACTGAGGTGCAGGGACATCTCAGGTCTCACTAACCAGCCCTGCCACCCAGAGACCACCTGCTTCCCTCCACCCGCTCCCAGCCTCACTTCCGATGGCCACGGCCAAATGGAAAAACGGTAATTGATTCAGCTTGATCCGTAGGGGAACGGAGGATCTGGCCTGCGTTACCGATCTGAAGTGAACATGTAATTTATGCTAATTGCAGCCAAAGACAGGCCTTTTCTCCTCTAAACTGAGAATCGGTCCTATTAATAAGAGCACGTCGCTCCCGGTAATGAGGAGCCTGGCAGATGGTCTGCTGATGGGCTGGGGGGAAAGACGACGAGGAAAGGAGCAAAATGACAGCACGGAGAGTGACAACTCTTCAAGAGCCTCCCCGGGGGGCAGGGGGAGCAGCTTTAGAGAGCACGGGGGGCCTGCAGGGACCGCAGCCTGAAGGCTGTTGGAGGATGTGTTGACCAGGACCCAGCCTGGTTGCCTGCCTGGCCTCCTGCTCTCTGGTCTGTGCCACTGCCCAGCGGCGACATTCATTTCTCGCTGCACGTGGGGAGATGGATGTCCAGGGAGGCTGTGTCCTGGCCTAACCCAGGCTACCCCGAGGCAGGACTCAGACCCAGGTCTCAGCTGACAGCAAAGCCCATGCTTTCCTTTCCCCAGTGTGAGTCTGGGTCACCGTTGGAGTGTGGGTCACCGTTGGGGTCTGGGTTACTGTTGGGGTCTGGGTTACCGTTGGGGTCTCGGTCACCGTTGGAGTCTGGGTTACCGTTAGTGTCTGGGTTACCATTGGAGTCTGGGCTACCATTGGGGTCTGGGTTACCATTGGAGTCTGGGTTACTGTTGGGGTCTCGGTCACCGTTGGAGTCTGGGTCACCGTTAGAGTCTGTTGGGGTCTGGGTCACCATTAGAGTCTGGGTCACTGTTGGGGTCTGGGTTACTGTTGGAGTCTGGGTCACTGTTGGGGTCTGCGTCATCATTGGGGTCTGGGTTACTGTTAGTGTCTGGGTCACCGTTGGGGTCTGGGTCACCGTTGGGGTCTGCGTCATCATTGGGGTCTGGGTTACTGTTAGTGTCTGGGTCACCGTTGGGGTCTGGGTCACTGTTGGGGTCTGAGTTACCATTAAGAGTCTGGGTTACTGCCTGGCAACTATTCACTCCCTTGCACTATGGATGGCGTGCACTGCCCTACCTACACCCAGGGCTCGGCCACCATTGCTTTGGCAAGCAGCACGTGTGGAAGACTAAAAACTGCTGAGCCCTGGCTGGTGTGGCTCAGTTGGCCTAAGTGTCATCTCGTACACCAGAAGGCTGTGTGCGGGAGGCAACCCTTTCACATCAACGTTTCTCTTTCTCTCTCTCCCCCTGCCCCCCTGAAATACCCAAGTTTGAAAAATCACCAAAAATTCTTTGCCACTTCTCCCACCCAGAGGAGGAATCGATTCCCCCGTGGTCCCTTTGAATCTCATCAGGCCTGAGACTTGGATTAACCAACAGAACGTGGCAGAAGAGCTGTGTTCTAGAATCTCGGCCTCAGAGGCCTTGCAGGTTTCACTCTTGCCATCTTAAAAGGCTGCTTCGAGAACACTATATAAGGAAGTCAGGCAGGCCTCCTGGGGGTGAGAGGTCTGGCGAGGGACTGAGGCCCCTGGGCGGCTGCCAGTGCCCACAGCCAGTGAGTGGAATTGACTTGGATGGCACAAGCATGCCAGCTCTGACAGCAACTGCCCGAGTGAGACGAGGAGAGGAACTGCCTAGTCAGTCCGTAGAATTGTGACAAGTAACCAGTGATGGCTGTTTTGAGCCACTGTGTGGGTAGGTTGTTTGCAGTATAAATAACTGATACAGAATGCTAGTAAATACGACGAGAGCACAGGTCTGAATGTGCATGTATGACTTGACTTGGCTCTGCGCTCTAGTGATAAACCAGAAAAGCAGGCCCCTGGTGGCTGCTGCCCTTCAGCCTCACCAGGACAAAGGCCCGTGGAGCAGATCCAAGCCCAGCCCGCAGTCTGGGCCCACGCCTGTGCCACTTACAGCCAGAAACAGAGGCTATTCTAGATCCTGGGCATGGAAATATCTGTGTTTGGGGGGTGTTTGTTACGTGGCATCACTGTAGCACTAGCTGACTGATACACTCATCCTGCCTCTCTATATCCCACACGTTTTTATAGCAAGGACTGGGTTCTGTGTGAGAGACAGTCCCCCCATTTTTCCCAAGAGAGCCTGTGGC
>PVJN01036648.1:0-21375 GCA_004026805.1 Lasiurus borealis | reverse complement strand
TTCCATTGTGTAGATGTACCACAGTTTTCTGATCCACTCATCTGCTGACGGGCACCTAGGCTGTTTCCAAATTGTAGCTATTGTAAATTGTGCTGCTATGAACATAGGGGTGCATAAATCCTTTTTGATTGGTGTTTGTGATTTCTTAGGATAAATTCCTAAGAGTGGGATTACAGGGTCAAATGGGAGATCCATTTTTTAAAACCAATAATTATCTTGTCTTTCTACCTTTTTAGAGTCTAATCTCTGTGAGTGGCTTGAAGGGGTCGAAAAACAGAATAGTATTGATGTTCTATATGATTCTGCAAATCTATAAAGATCCCACTCAGTTTTAGTATATATATTATGGTTAAGGTACTTGTAAAATTTCCTCAACCTTATAAACATAAATCACATGTTGTTTATACTCATACCTGGAACAGCAGATTCCATTTTGTCCAACTATTAGCTAATGTTATTTTTTTCATTAAGCTAAAAGTTTATTTTATGTTTACAATAACTACCTTTTTATATGTCAAAAACTTCACATAGGTACAATTATTCTGTGATCTGTGTAACATTTTGTTTACTCTATAACTACAATGATTTTTAAAAAATTTAATCATATTCATGATAATGTAATATGGATTAAATACTCACTTTAAAGACAGACTAGAGACTGAATATTGTTTTGATCCCTTAATGGATGTAATTTTGAGCAAGCATCCAGATGAATCTGTAAATTGTAATTTTTTAAAATATATATCTATTGATTTCAGAGAAGGGAGAGGGAGAGAGATAGAAACATCAATGATGAGAATCATTGATAGATTGCCTCCTGCATGCTCACCATTAGGGATCGAGTCTGTAACTTGAGCATGTGCCCTTGACCATAATCGAACCCATGACCCTCCATTCCACAGGCCAACACTCTATCCACTGAGCCAAATCAGCTAGTGCTGGAAACTAATTTAAATTATACATAAAGCACTTGGTAGAGTGCCTGTTTCAGGGTTGTGTCATAAAATATTAGCTATTACTATAATTTTATCATCTTTCTCAGTATGATCATTATATTTCATATCAGGACAAAATTATAGTGTTTATAAGAGGAAAACATCTTTAAAAAATCACTTAGGTTTATATGACTTTTATGATTAAAATCTGGATTATCAATTTTTTAAAAAGCCATTTAGGGCCTGAAGGGACCTGTCAAAAGTTAATTGCTAAATATATAGTAAAAGTCAGGTTGTGAATTTTATTAGCAGTATTGAACACACAGTTTTGAGATTCCATATTCATTGGAATAGTTTTAAGTTCAGATATACTGGAAAACTTTTTCCTCTCTAGAGTTAAAGCCATTGCTTTTTTCTCCAAATCATAGTAGTATTACAAACTAAAAAACAAAACAAAAACATACACACACAAAATAAACAGAGCCCTTAGACTCTAAAATATAAGATGTTTAGACAAATAAATAATCCAAATATAGCAAATCAATGCCCTGCCTTTGGAACTCAGAGGTTTACTTTTATATTTAAGAGGAACTCCAGCAATTTGCAACCATGATATGACTCAGGTCTACTTATAAAATAATCAAATGTAAGACTTGAGGTTTTCACTTTATTATATCCCATTAAATGCAGGTAATTACCAGGTTCCTTTGCCTTCAGGTTAAAACCACCTAAGAGGATCTTATGGCTCTGAATATTGACCTAAAAAGCATCTTGACAAATAGAAGAACTGTTTTTGAGAAAATGCATGCCACTTCTTAGCTGCATAATTCCAATTTCCTTCACTTCTCCTAAAATTGCTATAAGGTGATATTGATATTTCCTACATGAGAATTTACTGTAGTTTTATTTGTCTGATAATAAATGATCTTATATTCCTCATTTCCAATGGAAGGAATCTCATGTCTAAATCAGCCTCTCAAATTTCTCCTTATGTAAAAGTTAAAGTCTTCTAAAATTAGTTGAAAATCAATTAAATTACTTTAGATGATCCACAAATATTTGATTCTTTATTAAAATTAGTATTAATAACAAATAGATAAACAAGTGTACTGTAATAATCTGGATACCAAGATCCATATTATAAGTCTTAGAACACTCGGGTTTAATGAATAGTCCTACTGGGCAATAAATAATTGTTGCCTTCTAAATTCCTCTGTTGCAAAAATCAAAACAATCTCAATTTGAATGAAAAAAAATAAAAAGGACAGATGCCATAGTAGAATTATCTGAGGAGAATTTTAAATCATTGTCGTAAAGTGCTGCAATAAGCAATTATCATAAGGAGGCCATGGAAAGATTAAAAAATGGAAATAGTAAATGTTTCAGCAAAAACTTTGAGGAACCAAATGAAAATTCATAAGACTTTATGTTTTAAAGCAGTTTTAGGTTCCCAGCAAAATTGAAAGGAAGGTGCAGAGATTTCCCATATATATTTATCCCCACACACCCATAGTCTACTTTATTATCAACTTCCCAACCAACTTGGACATCTGTTACAATTGATAAACCTATATTGATATATAATAAACATCAAAAGTCCAATGTTTGCAATAGAGTTCACTCAGTGCTGCACACTCTAGGTTTGTACAAAAGTATGACATATAATGATCATTATAGCGTTACACAGGATATTTTCAATGCCCTAAAAACATCAGTACTACACATATTCATCTCCATCCCACTAATATTTAATCATCTTCCGAGTTTTGCCTTTTCCAGAATAACATGTAGTTGGAATCACACAATGTGTAATCTGCTCTGATTGACTTTTTTCACTTAGTAACATGCTTTAAGTTTCCTCCATGTCTTTTTATCTCTCTTTTTTTAAAAAATATATTTATATTAATTTTTTATAGAGAAGAAGGGAGAGGGATAGAGTTAGAAACATCAATGAAAGAAACATCGATCAGTTGCCTCTTGCACACCTCCCACTGGGGATGTGCCTGCACCATTTTCATGCCCTTGACCGGAATTGAATCTGGGACCTTTCAGTCCACAGTAAGATGTTCTATTCGCCGAGCCAAACCTGTTTTGGCTCTTTTTATTTCTTGATAATTCATTTCTTTTTGGTATTGAATAATATTCAATATTTTGGAGGAACTAGAATCTATTTATCCATTCACTTACTGAAAGACATCTTTCTTACTTCCAAGTTTTGGCAATTACATATAAAGCTGCAATACATCTATGTGCAGGATTCAGTATTCAATTCATCTCTTTTGATGAATAGCAAGGTGTATGATTGCTGGATCCCACAGTAAGAGTATATTTAGTTTTATAAGAGACTGCCAAAGTGTTGTCCAATTTTCACCAGTAAGGAATGAGAGTTCATATTATTGCACATATTTGCCATCTCCTTGCTGACATTTGATGTTGTCAAGGTTCTGGAGTTCGGCCATTCTAATAAGCTCATAGGATATCTCATTATCATTTTAATTTGTATTTCTCTGATGACATATAATGTTGAACGTCTTTTTATATGCTTATTTGTCATCTGTGTGCCTTCTTTGGTGAAGTGTCTGTTCAGGTTCTTAGCAAGTTTTTAAGAGGGTTGCTTGTTTTTTTAATCCTCACCCAAGCATATTTTTCCATTGATTTTTTAGAGACAGTAGAAGGGAAAAGGAGAAACAGAGAGAAACATCTATGTGAGGGAGACACATTGATTGGTTGCCTCCTGTATGCACCCCAACCAGGACTGGGGAACCTGCAACCAAGGTATGTGCCCTTGATCAGACTCAATCAAACCCAGGACACTTCAGTCTGCAGGCTGATGCTCTATCCACTGAACCAAACAGGTTAAAGCTGTTGGTTTTCTTCTTGTTAAATTTTAAGAGTTCTTTGTATGTTTTGAATAACAGTCCTTTCTCAGATGTGTCTTCTGCAGATATTTTCTCCTAGTCTGTGACTTGTCTTCTCATTCTCTTGTCAGGGTCTTTTTGCAGAGCAAAAGTTTTTCACATGAATAAAATTATGCTTATCAATTATTTCATTTATGAATCATGCTTTGGAGGGTGTAACTGTAAAATCATCACTGTACCCAAGGTAATCATGTTTATTTAATACATAGTATATAGGCCTAATAAGATTGTCTATTTCTTTATGTGTAAGTTTTGGCATCTTTTGTCTTTTAAGGAATTGGTTCATTTCATCTAGCTTCTCAAATTTGTGGGCATATAGTTATTCATAATATTCCTTTATGATATCTTTTAATGACCATGGGATCTGAAGTAATAACCCTCTCTTTCATTTCTAACATTACCAATGTGTATCTTTTTTTCTTTTTTTTCTTAGTTAGCCTGACTGAGACATCAATTGTATTGACCTTATAAAAACAAAACAAAAACAGCTTTTTGTTTTATGATTTTTCTCTGTTGTTTTCTATTCTTAATTTCATTTCTCTTCTATTTCTTATTATTTCTTTCCTTCTGCTTACTTGAGATTTGGTCTGCTCTCGATTTTTAGTCCCTATGGTGGAAACTTAGATTGGATTGACATCTTTCTTTCTTTGTAATATATTTATTCAACTATAAATTTCCCTCTAAGCACTGCTTTTGCTGCATCGATACAACTTTTGATAAGTTTTATTTCCACTTTCATTTAGTTCAGCCTTTCTTAATTTCTCTTGAGATTTCTTCTTTGACCAATGCGATATTTAGAAGCATGTTTTTTAATTTCCACGTGTCATGCAAGGAGATGGAACCAAAGCCCTCACACTTGGAGTTGCGCATAGTCTCTTCTTTCCAAAAAGTATGATGTGGAAAAAAGCCAAACAAGAATAAATTTACAGTTGATATCCTGACAAACACTACCTCAGATAAATGATCCAGGATAATATCAACAGCAATAAGTCATGATCTGATATTTGAGAATGCCACTTACCTTTCTATTCTGTCCTCACAAAGCCCATAACAGTCTAACATGAGAAGAACATTAGGCATATCCCAATTATGTAACCCTCTATAAATTTTCCGACCAATACTCAGAAAAATTGACAAGGTGATTGATAACAAGGGGAGTCTAAGAAACTGTTACCAGAAGAAGAACCTAGTGAGCCATGAGCACTAAATGTGATGTTCTCTGGGTAGGATTCTGAAGCAGAAAAAGGACATTAGGTTAAAAAAAGTGGACAAATTATGAACTTTTGTTAATAATGATGTTTTAAAATCTGTTTATTAATAGTGACAAAATATCTAATAATGTAAGATGCAATAATAGGAGAAACTATGTGGGGACGATTGGGCACATATGTTATAATATTAACAACTTTTCTGTAAATCTAAAACTATTCTAGAAAAAAAACTTTTATTAAAAATAAAAACAAAACTCATGCCTCCATGGAATCGAGGGCTCAGAAGTGCTTATAAGATGCTAGAGGAAAATAGGTAAGTATAAGTGTGGAAGACTTGTATGCTCACTTTAGTGGGAGGAAGGCCATATAAGGAAATGGTACAGATGTTTTGGACAAGATTAGGGACAAGTCTAACACATAGGCACCCTTAGAGCTTTAAGAAAGAATATTGTAGACTGTTATCCAATTTTACCTGAAAGAGGAGAGAAGAGACCACATGTGATTATTCCTGCTCACACCTTGCTTAGGATTCATAGGAGGTCATATTACTGGTATTTAAGAGTAAACAAGCTGAGTTGCGATCACTCATGAGTTGTGATCAATCATGTAAATTTTTGCTGAAAAGCAGTTCTCACTTTAAAGTACATACTTATATTCAATAGATTTACCATTAACTATATATGTGGCTTTGAATGTAAAACATTATCCAGAGTGATAGACATAAGTATGGTGCTTATATGAGGAGTCAAATAACTTGATAAATTAAAAGGTAGCATGTGAGATCTAAGCACTAAATTTATGCCAAGAAGGTGGCTCAGCTTTTCTTTGAATTTGTTTCCCTTCACTCTCACTCCTCCTACCATTAACTAGAAATTAGAAATAGAAAACACAGCAGTAGAGTGATTCTGATGTTATTATCACCATAAAGCAAATATTAATATGAATAAACTATGATTTGATCATCTTCCAAAAACTTATCTTAATATTTGATATTCATCAAGAATTATAAGTAACAAAAAACAACAACAAAAACACAATGGTAACAAACAAAAACTGAAGGAAATAATCACCCTTTACTCAAACATTTTAAATTGGACACTTCTATTAAGAACAAGAAAATAAATGCAAGTATTTAAGTAAATCCATTTGAATTTACCTTACTCTGTTTAGGTGATAAAAGAATATTACAAAATAAAATTTTGTAATTTGAATAAATGTTTGAAGTATTATGATAAGAAGGCCAATTGTAAGTAACGTTGAATGCATTCCTTTATTTAAATTGAGCTCATGATTGAAAATATACATATATATGCTAATGAATATGCAATGATATAAAATTATAGAGAATTTGAGCTCATTTTAGCCTTGCTCTAAAAGACACCTACAACTCTGTACAATAGAAAAATATAACAGTTAGTTAATGAGTATTATGATCAGCCATATTAGTATAGGAACTATTAACGGTTAACCATATATTTAGCATACTGAAGTACCCATTGTTAATTGGTCAAAGTCTAAAATACTGTGAACCAGATTATATTACTATAATCTCTAAATCAGTTTATCTGTTTATCTTCTTGCTGATATGCACAGAATAATTCAATTCATTGTGAAATACTCCTGGATATCCATTACAATGGCCACTATCACTGTAACAACATTCTATTTTCCTATCTTGTTGCAAAAGTGTACTCACTTAATGTTGAAGAAATCAAACCTCCCTTTAAACTCACGTGAATATTTCCTGTCTCTAAATTGTATTTTTCTCCTTTTTGTTTTGATAACTTTCTAAATTGTTTTTTTTCCCCATAAATGAAATCACAATGGCACTTGAGAAAAAAAGAAATACAAAAATGATTACTGTTGACTATCTTCCTTCTTTTTGCTTCCATATTTGCTGACTGCATGTGCTTGAATGAACTGTTTGTTAGCACATGCTGGGCAATTACTGTGCTGCAGATTTGCATCTATAGTGATCATACAAGACACTGCTTTCTTGGATCTTTCTCTCAGCTAGAATTGACATAACTAACATAAGGTATTCTTGTTTTTAGTATTAAAAGGACTAAACTTTATGAAAGAGAATTTGAAAATAAGAAAAAATATGTGAGTGAATTTAACTTAAGATGATTTGGAATATAGAATGCTGACGTGTCTTTATTGATGTAAGACTTCATAGGTAGCAAACTTTAATCCACTGGATACTAGATAACCCATTTATCTTAGAAGATAGGTTCATGCTTGTTTTTTGTTTTTGTTTTTTTAAGAAAAAGCCAGGATATTTTTTAAAAATTCAACTCAGCCCAAGTAATTCTGCAGGCAGACAGTTGGATGTAAGAGATGGTCCTCAACAATCACAGCTCTGATTCAGAAAAAAAAGTATTTTGAATATAAAGTGACAGTAAAAAATGGCATAGATTTCAATAACTTTAAGAACCAATCTTCCATTGTCTGAGTAAACTCTTTGGCTGGTAGTTATTGAATAAGCATGTTTACCTCTGATTTTACACAGAAAAGAGTGTCATTTCATATTAAAATGAGGATCCATGAATTATAAAAGGAATTATTAATGCTCAAATACTACATCCTAAGTATAGATCAAACTGGAAAGCATTTCCTCCATTTTAAATTGAATGAATAGAAAAAAAACTGAATTATTATTAGGATAGTGTCAAAAAAAGTAGCACTGAAGACCTTTTTTTTTTTTTTGTAATCTTAACATATTCAGATAAACATTCTTGACTGAATTGCTTCTCTAAAAGAAAAGCAAGAGTAGTCCAGGTGTACTATGAGTTGCCATCCAAATTTGATTTTTTCATGCCTATTTATAAGTCCAAATAGGCTTTGTAAATTGAGAATAACTATAATGAAATGAGTTTACTAAGCAGCCTGCTGATGGTTCAGAACACATTATTCAGGATCCCCAGCCCAGGACAGATAATCAGAGGAGGTTTGATCTGGAGGAAACACAGACATCCCAAGTAGCAAGGCAGAGCATCTGCTAACACTGATGCATATCCACACAGAAAAATAGTTTGTAACAGGAAGATTTGGTGGCATAGACAGTGACTTAAGTTAAGAGACTTAGACCTACATTGGGTAGAAAGAAAATTAGGAATGTGCCCTCTATTAGACCTGGTTTATAATTTCTAGAGGTAATCAGTTCCACTATCACTCAAAGGAGAAACCTAGATACCTTTCCTGTCTGTCTCAACTTCCCAAGTTATAGAGATTTTATTCTACTGAAGCCATTTTAGTTTCTGTCAGTGGAAGACACAGTAGCTTGATCAGATTCAGGCTAGATATTCTGATTCATTGACAAGATGAGTCAGTATCACCCATCTGGGAATGAGGAGTTTTAAATCTTTATCAGATAATGTTGGAACAATGAGAAGCAATAGAAGAATAGAGCAAATAAAATGTGGTAAATCTGTAAATGTTCCCACTTTATTTGATAGGTGGTTACATTTTATTTGGAAACTGAGGCTAGCTGAGCTATATATAACTTTGTATTTGCTTCTGGTATGTCTTTACTTATTTTTTATCGCTCTCATAACCTTGAAATCTCCCCCAAAGATAAGGTGGGCTTTTGGAGTTGGATCACATACTTCAATGAAGACATTAGGGGCCACATTGTTGATGATAACTGGGGTGTATTAAACCAAGGTACTATTTGGCTTCTAGAAAATTTCAAGTGTACAATACAGTATAATTAACTACAGTCACTAAGCTGTAAATGAGATGCCAGAACTCATTCATTTTGCAAAACTTAAATTTTATACTTTTTGACCAACATCGTCCCATTTAACCCATCTTTCAGTCCATGGCAACTACCACTCTACTCTCTGCTTTTATGAGTCTGAATTTTTTAGGTACAACATATAATTGAGATCACACAGAAAGTCTTTTTTTTTTTTTATTCACATATTATTATTGATATCAGAGAAGAAGGGAGAGAGATAGAAACATCAACAATGATAGAGAATCTTTGATTGCCTGCCTCTTGTATGCCCCCTCCTGGGGACTGAGCCCACAACCCAGGCTTATGCTCTTGACCAGAATCGAACCTGGGATCCTTCAGTCTGCAGGCCAATGTTCTATCCATTGAGCCAAACCAGATGAAGACAGTGGCAGGGGTAAGGGATGGGGTGGGCTGGGGTATTAGGTGGAGGGGAGCTATGAGGGAAAACAAGAGGAACATATGGTAATAATCTGAACAATGAAGATTTTTAGAAAAAAAGAAAAAGAATTTGTCTTTCTAGCTTATTTCACTTAGTATAATGTCTTGCCAGTTCACCCATGTTGTCAGAAATGATAGGATTTCTTTTTGAAGGCTGCTGAATAATATTCCACTATATAATTAACTCACATTTTCTTTATCCATTCATTTATCAATGAACATTAGGGTTGTTTATATACTGATTATTGTGAATAATGGTGCTATAAATATGGGAACCCAAATATCTCTTCAAAATACTGATTTTACTTCCTTTGTATATGTACCCAGAAATGGGATTTCTGAATAATATGGTAGTTATATTTTTAATTTTTGGAGGCTGTTACAATTCCTAGACAAAACCTTTACTATTATGTAGTAGCAATGTCTTAATAGCTGAAAACTATTTTTCATTTGTGGAGAGGGGTTATTCAGGGTATACTATTAGCCTTTCAGAATTAGCTCCTGACTCTAGAATACCAAGTGACTATATTACTAGTATTTCCCATAATGAACAAGTTGTAATCCTATCTAATTAAAGAGTAATATGCAAATTGACCATACCTCAGCTACACAACAAGCCACACCCACCAGTCATGCCCATCAATCAATCAGGAGAGAGTATGCAAATTAACCCCAACCAAGATAGCTGTGCCCGTGGTGCAAGCAGGAGAGAGGCTTGGAGAAAGCCAAGCTTTCTGCACACCCTGGCCAGCCCAGGCTTCCACTATAGGCTACAAAGTTTCAATTGTAGAAGATAAATAAATCCCAGATACCAGGGCCTCCATTTGGGTCACTGGGGGATGTGACCAGCCTACAAACCACCACAGGCCCCTTGTCTAGGCTGCCCCACACCACAAAAAAAAAAAAACCACAAACACCCTAATCTGGGACACCCTTTAGGGCAAACCAGCTGGCCCCCACCCGTGTACCAGGCCTCTATCCTATCTAATAAAAGAGTAATATGCAAATTGACCATCATTTCAACACACAAGTGGGCTGCCCCATGTGGTCAAAGATCCTGCCCCCATGTAGACACAAGATGTCCTACAAGAGAGGGCAGTTGTGGTTGATCAGGCCAGCAGGGGAGGGCAGTTGGGAGGGACCAGGTCTGCAAGGGAGGCAATTGGAGGCAATTAAGCCTGCAGGGGAGGAGACTTATGGATGACCAGGCTGGCAGAGGAGGAAAGTTGGGGGCTACTTGGCCTGCAGGGAAGGACAGTTGGCGAGGACCCAGGCCTGCAGTGAGAGTAGCTGGGGAGAAGTAGGCCTGCAGGGGAGGGCAGTTAGGGGCAAACAGGCTGGCAGGGGAGCAGTTAGGCATCAATTAGGCTGAAGGGGAGTGGTTAGGTGGTGATCAGGCTGGTTAGGGGCAATCAAGAAGGCAGGTAGGTGAGCAGTTGGGAGCCAGCAGTCCTGGATTGTGAGAGGATGTCCGACTGCCTGTTTAGGCCTGATTTTACTGGGATTGGGCCTAAATGGGCAATTGGACATCCCTTGAGGGGTCGTATATTGGAGAGGGAGCAGGCCTGGCTGAGGGACACTCCCTGTTGCCCATCCACACATTTCTTGCACCAGGCCTCTAGTTGGAAATATTTGATCATAAGGTCAGGGAATAGTAGGATATGCCAAGGTTTTATTCTTGAATATCTGATAGCTATAGGATAAAATTTTCACTTAATTGGGAGGTTCATGAAAATTAGCAATATGGTTTTTCAACATTCAAAATTCTGATTTTGTAGCATAGACTTTCAACCACTATGGCATCATAGAGAAGCAATCAATTAGAGATAGACAATTGTGTTTCAGATTCCAAATGACTTAAACTTCCTAAAAGAGCTTTACTAAGGTATAATTGACATAAAATAAACTACACATAAGTGTACAATATGTAAGTTTGATATATTCGTTCATCTCCACTATCAAGATCATGAGCATATGTAGTTTCCTTGTGCCCCTTTGTAATCATTCCATCCACTCCAACCATTTTACAGATAACCATAGATCTACTTTCTATCATTATACAGTAGTTTATATGACTAGAAGCTTAGATAAATGGAAATATGCAGTGTATATTGTCTTGTTTTCTCCACTCAATTCTACCTTAATATTCTACCATCTTATAACAAGTATCAATGATTCATTTTTTTCTTGATAAGCAATACTACATTGTATGGATCTGCTACAATTTGTCTATCCATATGGGGATGGCTATTTAATTTTTAGTTTTGGCTAACAAATAAAACCTTATGAACACTTGTGTAAAGCATTTACATAAATATTTTTATGAGCTTTTATTTCTCTTGTGTAAATAGCTAGCTAGTACAGGGGTAACTGAATCTCATTGTAGGTATATACTTCACTTATTAAAATAAATTTATATATTTCCAAAGTGATCTATCAACGTATTGCTACCAAAAATGTTTTTAAAAGACTATTCTTACATGCTTTCCAATACTTAATAATTTTATCCATTCTTATAAATATATAGTATCATCTCATTGTAGTTTTAGTTTATAGTTTTCAAATAATTAAGGATGTGCCGTATCTTTTCATGTGCTCATTTTCCATAGATATAAAGAGTGTCTCCAAAAATTGTATGCACACTTTAATAGTCAATGACTCAATTTTGAAAGTGAAATGTATTTTAATAAACACTGTCTTTATAATTATTCAAAATGTGTGTATATATTTTTGGAACACCCTATATATATATTTTTTTATAAAGTATTGATATGTTTTACCAATTTTAATTTTTCTGTTTTCTTATTAAGTATTGAGTAGACTTTTGAGAGTTTTGACTTATATATTTTTAGTAAAAGTTCTTTACCATATATACAATTTGCAGGTATTTTCTCCCAGTCTTCCTTTATTTTGTCTCTCCATTCCATTAATATTTTTCAACAACATACATATTAATTTTGATAGAAACCAATTTATCAACTTCTTATTTTATGCATTGTGCATTGCAGTCACATATATGCCTAACAGATTACAAAAGTGTTCTCCTATGTTTTCTTCTGGAAGTTTTACAATGTACGTTTTAATGTTAGAGTTATATATTATTTGAGTTCCTTTTTGTATATGACATGAAATATAGATCAACTATATACCTATATGGATTTTAGTGGTTTCAGAACCATTTATGCAATGAAACAATCCTTTTTCTGATGATAAGTCTTACAAAATTAGCACATATTTCTATATAACACACACATATATAAATAAATAATTATGTATACACATATATAAAACATACCACTAAATTATATATGTAAATTATATATTACCTGTAATTTCATTTAGTGTTATTGTTTAATTTTAGAATCAACAAATTTAGTATGTTCACTTAATCAAATTTCTGCTCCATAATATAAAAAGTGAGAAAAAAAACCATTTGTGTATCTATGTGCATATGCTAAGTTTACTTAGCACTATGTAAACAAAAAATATTTACATATAATTATGATTAGTCAATGCTCACAATCATGGGGGGTAGACATTATTATATGCATTTTAAAGAAAAATACCTGATAATAAGAGATTACATAGAAGATGTTTAGTCATAGATCATTTAAGTGGCAAAAGTAGGAGGCAAACTCAGATGGCCAATACTCTTTCCAGTACAGTTATCATGAGGGGTTAAAGCATTGCATCACTTAAGACTGACCTATAGCACTTTTAAGATTTCCCAAATGAACCAACATAATAATTCTAATTTTATTACTTTTGTTCTTTAAACTATAATTATTTATTTAAGCTGTAGCTACATAAGAAAAGTAAAAATAAAAAATAAAATATCAGTATTGGCAACAGAGTCACTGAGACAGAGTAAATAATGAAAAACTGTAAATCAATTTTTTTTTTTAAATACAGTCCCATTGATTCCACAGAGAGGAAGGGAGATGGACAGAAAGCCAGAAACATTGATGAGAGAGACATTAACCAGCTGCCTCCCACATGCCCCTCACTGGGGATCTGCCCATAAACAAGGCACACACCCTTGACCAAAATCAAACCCAGGACACCCAGTCCAGAGGCCAAGGCTCCATCTATTGACCCAAACCGGTTTTGGCTGTAAACCAAATTTTGCTCACCCTATATAATTTTGAAATTTGATCAGAAAAATCTGAATTATAAAAAGCCAACCAAAATAAATTTCTTCCTCACTAGGAAAGTGTCTTCTTTAGTAAATTATAAATTCACTAGAGGCTGGTTGCATGAAATTCATACACAAGGTGGGGGTGACCTTCAGCCCAGCCGGTTCCCTCTCAAATCTGGGATCTCTTGAGGGATGTCTGACTGCCTGTTTAGGCCCGGTACTACCTGGCAGTTGAACATCCCTCTCACAATCCAGGTCTACTGGCTCCCAACTGCTTGCCTCCATATCTTCATGATTGCTCCTGTTTCTGCTTGCCAACCTGATCACCCCCTAACCACTCCCCTGCCAGCCTGATTGATACCTTCCTGCTCATTTGCCAGCCTGTTTGCCCCTAACTCCCCTAAACTGTGGTCCTGGCCACCTCAAACTGCCCTCCCCTGCAGGCTTAATCACCCCCAACTACCCTCTCTTGCAGACCTGGTCCCTCCCAACTTCCCTTCCCTGCTAGCCATCTTGTTGTGGCCATCTTGTGTCCACATGGGGGCAGGATCTTGTGACCACATGGGGGCAGTCATCTTGTGTTTTGGAGTGATAGTCATTTGCATATTACTCCTTAATTAGATAAGATAAAGGTCTGGTCCATGGGTGGGAGCCAGCTGGTTTGCCCTGAAGGGTGTCCTGGATAAGGGTGGGTATTCCCTTGGGATGAGGGGTAGCCTGGGTGAGGGGCCTGTGGTGGTTTGCAGGCTGGCCATGCTTCTCGGTGACCCAAGTGGAGGCCTTGGTATCTCGGATTTATTTATCTTCTACAATTAAAACTTTGTAGCCTGGAGTATTGCTAAGCCTTCTGCTGGCACAGCCATTGAAACTTTGTTGCCTTAAGTGGAGGCCTACTGACCAGGTTGTGCAGAAAGCTTGGCTTCCTCCATCCCCAGGCCCAACCCAAGCTTTGCTCCATGGTGGCAGCCATTGAAACATTGTTGCCTTATGCTGGCCAGGGTGTATGAAAAACTTGGCTTCCTCCATCGCCAGGGGCAACCCAAGCTTCTTTCCTGCTCTCTCTCAGGCCATAGTCATCTTGGTTGGGTTAATTTGCATACCCACTCTGATTGGCTGGTGGGTGTGGCTGTGGTGGGCGTGGATTGTGGGTCTAGCAGAGGTATGGTCAATTTGCATATTACTCTTTTATTAAATAGGATTCTTTGTTTTTTATTCTTTAAAGTATTAAAAATAGTAGTACATATGTCTCCTTTTCTTCACCCCATTGACCTTCCCCCAGCCTCCTCCACCCTCTGGCACATGCCCTCACCCCACTCCCACCCCTGTCTTATGTCCATTGGCTATGGATACAAGTCCATCCATTGATCTCTTATCGCCCCCTCTCAACACTCAACAGCCTTCCTGCTGTAATTTGACAGTCTTGTTTGATTCTTCTCTGCTTCTCTATCTACCTTTTTGTTTATCAGCTTATAATGTTCTTCATTATACATAAATGAGTGAGATCATGTGGCATTTTTCTTTCATTGACTGGCTTATCTCATTAGCATAATGCTCTCCAGTTCCATCCATGCTGCTGCAAATAAGAATTCCTTCTTTTTATAGCAGCATAACATTCCATTGTGTAGATGTACGATGGTTTTCTAATCCACTTATCAGCTTAAGGGCATTTAGGCTGTTTCCAAATCTTACCTATTCTTAATTGTGCTGCTATGAACATAAGAGTGCATATATTCTTTCTAATGGGTGATTCTGTTTTCTTGAAATATATTCCAAGAAGTGGTATTACTGGGTCAAATGGCAGTTCCATTTCTAAATTTTTGAGGACATGCCTTAGTGTTTTCCACAATGGCTGCACCACTCTGCATTCCCACCACCAGTAGAGTTTCTTTTTCTCCACATTCTCTTCAGCACTTGTCATTTGTTGATTTGTTGATGATAGCCATTCTGATAGGTGTGAGGCGGTTCCTCATTGTTTGATTTGCATCTCTCATATGATTAGTGACTTTGGGCATGTTTTTATGTATCTCTTGGCTTTCTGAATATCCTTTTTCGAAAAGTGTCTATGTAGGTCGTTTGCCCATATTTGCTGCAAGCTCTGAACTTCACTCAAATCCCAGGTCATTGAGTGTTCTTGCCCATTTTAAAATTGTGTTGTTTATCTTTCTTTTGTTAAGTTGTATGTAAATGTTGGAGATTAAACCCTTATTGGAAATAACATTGGCAAATATGTTCTCCCATGCAGTGGGCTTTCTTGTTGTTTTGGTTGATGGTTTCTCTTGCTATGCAGAAGCTTTTTATTTTGATGTAGTCTCATTTGCTTATTTACTCCTTAGTCTCTCTTGCACTAGGATCTGTCTCTATATAGATATTGCTACGTCATATGTCTGTAATTTTGCTTCCTATGTAGTCTTGTAGGATTTTTATAGTTTCTTGTCTTAGGTTCAAATCTTTTAGCCATTTTGAGTTTGTTTTTGTGTATGTTGTAAGTTAGTAATCTAGTTTCATTGCTTTGCATGTATCTGACCAGATTTATCAGAACCATCTATTAAATAGGCTGTTTTGATTCCATTGTATACTCTTGGCTCCTCTGTCAAAAATTAATTGAGTATCATGGCTCGGGTCCATTTCTGGGTTCTCTATTCTGTTTCATTGATCTATATGTCAGTCCTTGAGCCAACTTAGGCTCTCTTCCTGTTTTTTAAGTTTCTCAAGTTTTTTTTTGTTTATTTTGTATTGTTTTTTATTTATTTTTATTTTTTTAATTATATTACATGTATACATATCTCCCCAGTGCCCCCCCTCGTTTCCAGGCATACTCCAACCCCCCAGTGTCTATGTTCATTGGATATGCTTATATGCATGCATACAAGTCCTTTGATTGATCTCTTATCTACTTAACCTAATCTTAATCTTCCTGTTGTAATTTCACAGTTTGTTTGATGCTTTACTGCCTCTGTATCTATCCTTTTGTTCATCAGTTTATAATGTTCTTTATTATCCACAAATGAGTGAGATCATGTGATGCTTCTCCTTCATTGACTGGCTTATTTCACTAAGCATAAGGATCTCCAGTTCCATCCAGGTTGCTGCAAATGGTAAGAATCCCTTCTTTTTAATGGCAGCATAGAATTCCTTTGTGTAGATGTACTATAATTTTCTGATCCACTCATCTGCTGACAAGCACCTAGGCTGTTTCCAATTTGTAGCTATTGTAAATTGTGCTGCTATGAACATAGGGGTTCATAAATCCTTTCTGATTGGTGTTTGTAATTTATTAGGATAAATTCCTAAGAGTGGGATTACAGGGTCAAATGGGAGATCCATTTTTAGTTTTTTGAGGAAACTCCATACTGTTCTCCACAATGGCTGCATTCCCACCAATAGTGCACAAGGTTTCCTTTTTCTCCACATCCTTGCCAACACTTTTCATTTCTTGATTTGTTGATGATTGCCATTGTGACTGGTGTAAGATGGTATCGCATTGTCATTTTGATTTGCATCTCTCAGATGATTAGTGACTTTGAACATGTTTTCATGTGTCTCTTGGCCTTCTTTCTGTCGTCTTTCGAAAAGGTTCTATTTAGGGTAGAGAACCCAGATATCTACCCAAACCACTATGTCAACTAATATTTGATAAAAGAGGCATGGACATACAATGGAGCCAGGATAGCCTTTTCAACAAATGGTGTTGGGAAAATTGGACAGAAAAATGCAAAAAAATGAAACTGGACCACCAACTTACACCAAATACAAAAATAAACTCAAAATGGATACAGGACTTAAACATTAGAAGGGAAACTATAAAAATACTGGAGGAATCCACAGACAGCACAATCTCAAACATATGCCGGAAGAACTTCTTCACTGATACGATCCAAAGGCAATTGAAGCTAAAGAAAAAATAAACAAATGGGACTACATCAAAATAAAAAGCTTTTGCACAGCAAAAGAAACCATCAACAAAACAACAAGAAAGACCACTGTATGGGAGAATATATTTGCAATTGTTATCAGGGATAAAGGTTTAATCTCCAACATCTACAGCCAATTTATACAACTTAATAAAAGGAAGATAAATAATCCAATAAAAAATGGACAACGGATTTAACAGACTTAAATTTAATTTATCAAAAATATTAATGTTGGATTTTATTGTGGGTGATTCAGAATGAGTGCAGATTCTTCTGATTTCAAGAAAAATTTCTGCTCCTACCAGGAAGAACTTTTGAATTCGGGTCTAGTTCATATTAAGTGATTATCAGAGATAACAACTTTTGATCTATATAGGGCAGGATAAACTTCTTTTACTAAGAATCTTGTAATGACCACTGAAGCTACCATGACACCTTACCTCATCCCTAGCTCGGAATGTCTTAAATACCTACCAGTCCCTTTATATCTCTGAACCTCTCCTGCATGTGCTGTCTCAGATTATCTCAGATATGTGGATTCTTATTTAAATGTATGTACTAAATTCAGTTTATTTTCTCTTGCTAATCTGTCTTATTTCTATTTAATTATTAGACTAGCCAGAAGAACCTGGAGGATAGAGAAATATTTGTCCTGCCCTCACACTATACAAAGCAATATATTATGAATATCTCACAACAGTACTTTGAGGTGACTATTTTGTTGGATAATCTTTTGTAGAAAATATTAGAAGTTCTAATTATTGTTTTAAACTTTTCTTTGTATAGGAAAATATAATATGTATAATAATCAATGGGTGGGTGAAAAAAATTTAACAAGTTTATTGAGAGTTGTTTTTAAATCCTTGATTTTACATGCAGTCTTCAGTAACACTGAACTTGACTTACACCATTTTGTGGATACAACACCATCTCCCATTTATTTATTAAAATAAAGTTCTGGGAGAGAATCCAAGATGGCGGCATAGGTAAACACCTACACTGCTGCCTCACACAACAATTTCAAAACTACAACTAAAAGACTAACGGACATCATCCAGAACCACAGGAAAGCTGGCTGAGTGGAAATTGTATAACTAGAGGAAAAGAGAGGGGCTCACGGAGATCCAGAGGAGCTGCAAAAAGCTGAGGTACGGAGATGTGCCTGTGGAGAGAGGGTGCCAGAGTACCTGGCTGGTTTCTCTTGCAGGAGGGAAACAGAGACTCTCAAAGGCATTGAACCCCTTATCCTACGATACTAAACCCCAGATCCAGCTGAAACTCATACAGGGAAGTTTGGACTGTGAAAAGGGAGAGGTGCATGGAAATTTAGGGGAGTTGCAAAAGATCAGAGGACTGGTGGTGCGCACGGCACTGCACAGAGGACAGACTGCTGATTGTGCCATTGGCTATCGTGAGTAGGCGGGAGACAGACCCTCCCAACTGTGCCACTTCTGACTCCACTAAGCCCCTGTTTCAGGTGAAACCCTGGGGACCTAGACTCCTGTGGTCCTGTAGCGCGGGGGAGCTGGAAAGGCAGGGGTCTAGAGGCACTGTGTGTGAGAACAAGGAATGCTCCAGTGATTACCCAGTCACATGAGACTCAGGGGCCTTGGAGGGCGGGGCCAACTGGAAGGCAAGCGGGTCCCTTAAGCTCTGAGAGTCCACCCATCCCAAGCTCAACAGAGTGGTTTCTTTGGTTTTGCAAGTCTGCTATCATAAGGCTGAATCCAACACAGAAGTTCTCCCAGCATAGTGAAAATGTCGAGACAAGGGAAGGGATCACAAACAAAAGAAATGGAGGAAAACAAAGGACTGGATATAGAGTTCAAAACCACGCTTATAAGGTTTTTCAAGAATATCCTAGAAAAGTTGGATAAAGTTAGTGAGAACAGAGAGGAGATGAAAAAGGACCAACTAGAGATGCAAAAGATCCAACTAGAGATGGAAAAGGTCCAACTAGAGATGAAAAAGGACTAACTAGAAATTAAACATACACTGACAGAAATAAAAAATATTATACAGAGTCCTAACAGCAGACTAGAGAAAGGCAAGAATCAAGTAAAAAACTTGAAATATAACGAAGCAGAAAACATTCAACTTGAAAAGCAAAAAGAGAAAAGAATCCAAAAATGTGAACATAATGTAAGGAGACTCTGGGACAGCTTCAAGCGTACCAACATCAGAATTGTGGGGATGCCAGAAGAGAGAGAGCAAGATACTGAAAACCTATTTAACGAAATAATGATTTAAAACTTCCCACATCTGGTGAAAGAAATAGACTTACAAGTCCAGGAAGCACACAGAACCCTTATAAAAGGAATCCAAAGAGGACCACACCAAGACACATCATAATTAAAATACCAAGAGCAAAAGACAAAGAGAGAATATTAAAAGCAGCAAGAGAAAAACAGTTCATTACCTACAAGGGAGCACCCACATGACTGTCAGCTGATTTCTCAATAGAAACAATACAGGCCAGAGTGGCAAGAAATATTCAACGTGATGAATAGCAAGAACCTACAACCAAGAATAATCTATCCAGCAAAGCTATCATTCAGAATTGAAGGGCAGACAAAGAGCTTCACAGAGAAGAAAAAACTAAAGGAGTTCATCAACTCCAAACCAGTATTATATGAAATGCTGAAAGGTACTCTTTCAGAAGAGGAAGAAGAAAAAGGTAAAAGCCAAAAAATTATGAACAACAAATACATATATATCAACAAGTGAATCTAAAAATTAAGTGAATTAAAAATTTGGTCAACAGAATAAACTGGTGAATATAATAGAATCAGGAGCACAGAAATGGAGTGGACTAATAATTCTCAGGGGGAAAGCGGTGAGGGGTGTACAGGGAGAGACTGGACAAAAATCATACACCTATGGGCGAGGTCAATGGGAGGGAGGTAAGGGCAGAAGTAAGTGTGGGAGTTGGGTGGAGGGGTGCTATAGAGGGGATAAAAGAGAAACAAATGTAATAATCTGAATAATAAAGATTTAATTAAAAAATAAATTAAAGTTATGTTATTTTGATGCATATACATATGTATGTTCTTTATGTTTTATTTATTTACCACCAGTAAAGGTCAGGAGATATCTTTCTTTTTTAAAAATATATTTTATTGATTTTTCACAGAGAGGAAGGGAAAGGGATAGAAAGCCAGAAACATTGATGAGAGAGAGACATTGATCAGGCACCTCCTGCACATCCCCTACTGGGGATGTGCCCGCAACTAATGTACATGCCCTTAACCGAAATTGAACCTGGGACCTTTCAGTCCCCAGGCTGACGCTCTATCAGTGAGCCAAACCAGTTTCGGCTATCTTTCTTTTAAATTGTTCTACTGTTTCACTTTATTGCTGCTGTGCATGTGCTCCATGTGAGTGATGTAGGTGCTTATGTAGGTGGGTTCCAACTTACAATGAAAATCACGTGTCTAGGAACAGATCTCCAGATCTCTGATGTAACCCGAGGACTGCCTATAGTGATGTTTTTCTCTATCAATTGAATTCACTGTTTTATATTCTATTACAGTATCAATGTTAAAATAGAGTAATTAAATCTAGGATACTTTTCTATGTATTGGAAAGCCAGAATATTATTCAGTTAACAAAGCCTTCTGGTGATGCTATAAATTTATGGTGAAACTTAAAATATTTACATAGAATTTTCATTATATACTTAATCATGAATAATCATTTTTTTACTATACAGTTTTTGTGGTTGATTTATTAAGAAATTCTAAGTAAATTAATGGTTACTTTGAATTTTTTTCCCCAGTCAAAATGAATACCTTCCATATACACTGTGATGGTGCTACTACAGCTCAGATGTGTCCACCATATTTGAATGTAATGGTTTCCAATTGGTAAATAGCCATGCTTTTCATGAAATCATTTATAAATAATAATAAATTTATGTCATAATTTCATTTTTTGTTTTATTTTGTTCCCATCAAAATTTTTATTATATATAATGCCAGGTGAACTCAACTTTCAGAGCCTGTATAAAATAAGAGTAATACTATATATTTTGTTCATTAGAATTGTAGCCAATTACAGTAATTTAGGACTACATTTAGGAT
>PVJN01036647.1:0-21377 GCA_004026805.1 Lasiurus borealis | reverse complement strand
CGCACGGACTATATGCCAGTAAACACAGGAATGTGGTCGTTTAAACTTAATTACCTTAAAACTCAAATAGCCACCTGTGTGTTCGAACGCCTTCTGTATTAGACAGTGCAGGTGAAGGTCATGTCTGCAGTGCTGGTCTGTCAGTTACTCTCCATCGTACGTTAGCACCACCATCATACGTGTGTCTATTTGTAAGAGAAAGCAAAAGTGGCAAAATGTGAGCTGCTGAATCTAGGTGCTCATTGACTTTTTCCCCCCAACTTTTCTGTAGGTTTGAAATGTATTTCAAAATGAAAAATAAAATTAAGAAAGATTCTTGGCTTTGGGGCTAGGCGGTGTGACCTTGGGCACGCTACTTAACATCTCTGAGCATCAGTTTTCTCATTTGTAAATTTGGGGTGAACGTTGGAGGGTTATAAGGATGAATTAGACGTCGCATTAAAAAAGCGTGGCCCATAGCGCGTGACCCTTCAGTGAGAGGTGTACCCTCGGTATTGGGTCTGGCCCTGCCCCCAGGCATTACCCCGTTTGCCCGAAAGTAAGACATCCCCCCAAAATAAGACCTACTTCCAGTTTTGCCTCTCGCTGTAATATAAGGCATCCCCCCCCAAAATAAGACCTCCTGATAATAGCTACCGTAAGGCATCTAACTCCTGATTTAAAGAGACCTCGCACTGCCTGAACAGCTCCGGCTGCGCTGCAGCCCATCAGTGAGCTGGTTTGTGATGACAACTACTACCGTACCATATACAGTGGTACCTCGAGATACGAGTGCCCTAACATACGAGATTTTGAGATACGAGCCATCGAGCGAGCGATTTTTTGCTTTGAAATACGAGCAACATTTGAGATACGAGTAATCGCATGGATAGGCCAGCTGCACATGACCCACCAGTTTACCTCGACTTGAGCGTCTCATAGTTTCCCACGCCTCAAGGTTACGGAACGAATTAAACTCGTATCTCGATGTACCACTGTACAGGTACCGGTAAAAAATTTCCTTTTCTTTGTTCAACAATAAATGCGTACCGTATTCTTCTTCATGGAAAAAAATAAGACATCCCCTGAAAATAAGACCTAGCGCCTCTTTGGGAGCAAACATTAATAGAAGACACTGTCTTATTTTCGGGGAAACAGGGTAGGGGTGAGTTAACGACATGCTTGGCCAACTGCAGCAGGCTACGTTTTTGTTTTTTTTTAAAATATATTTTATTGATTTTTCACAGAGAGGAAGGGAGAGGGATAGAAAGTTAGAAACATCGATCAGCCGCCTCCCGCACACCCTCCACTGGGGATGCGCCCGCAACCAATGCACATGCCCCTGACCGGAATCGAACCCGGGACTCCTCAGTCCACAGGCCAATGCTCCATCCACTGAGCTAAACCGGCCTCGGCGCAGGCTAAGTTTTAAGATGATCGTTTTTGAGTGGCCCGTGAGCGATGTGTAAATATCCAAGTGGCCCTGGGCAGAAGGACGGTTCCCCATCCCACCCCCCTCCGGTGCACAGGAAATGGGGGGTATGGCAGTCTTGCTTCCCTCTGCCCCGGCCTGTGTGCTCACCGGGCCTCTCTCCCCAGTCCCTGGAGGACGCCGAGCTCCGGCTGCTGGGGCGGACACACTCGGCCCGCGACGGCCTGCGGACCCTGGCGGCGGCCCGGCGCCTCTTCCCCGGGCGCGTGTCCGTGGACCTGATGCTGGGGCTGCCGGCCCAGCGGGCGGGGCCCTGGCTGCGGCGGCTGGAGGAGCTGCTGCGCCTCTGCGACGACCACGTCTCCCTCTACCAGCTGTCCCTGGAGCGGGGCACCGCCCTCTTCTCCCAGGTGCGGCGGGGCGCCCTGCCCGCCCCCGACCCCGAGCTGGCAGCCGAGATGTACCAGGAGGGACGGGCAGCCCTTCGCGAGGCTGGCTTCCGCCAGTACGAGGTCTCCAACTTTGCTCGGAATGTAAGTCCCGGGGCTGGTGGCTGGAGGTGGGGAGCCCTAAGAAAGGGGTCCTGTCGGGGAGAAGGGTCTCAGCCGGGTCCTCGAGGTCTGAGGTGGCGGGGCGGACATTTTAACCCGGTTCTCCTTACCTGAGTGCAGCCACAGGGTTGCTAGCAGTGGTTCTCAACCTTTTTTTAATGCCGAGACCCTTTAATACAGTTCCTCATGTTGTGGTGACCCCCAATCATAAAATTATTTTCGTCGCCGAGACCAGTTTGGCTCAGTGAGTGGACAGAGTGTCGGCCTGCAGACTGAAAGGTCTCAGGTTCGATTCCGGTCAAGGGCATGTACCTTGGTTGCAGGCACACCTCCAGTAGGGGGCATGCAAGAGGCAGCTGATCCATGTCTCTCTCTCATCAATGTTTCTAACTCTCTATCCCTCTCCCTTCCTCTCTGTAAAAAATCAATAAAATATATTTGAAATTTTTTAAAAAAATTATTTTCGTTGCTACTTCATAACTGTAATTTTGCTACTGTTATGAATCATAATGTAAATATTTGTGTTTTCTGATGGTCTTAGGCTCTACAGCAGTGGTTCTCAACTTGTGGGTCGCAACCCACAGGTTGAAAACTGCTAGCAAGGTCGCCTAAGACCACCGGAAAACAGATATTTACATGATGATTCATTAACAGTAGCAAAATTACAGTTATGAAGCAGCAACGAAAATAATTTTAAGATTGGGGGTCACCACAACATGAGGAACTGTATTAAAAGGTCACAGCATTAAAAAAGGTTGAGAACCACTGGTTGCTAGCTTTTGCTCTGCCCTGACCTTCCTCTCCCTCCCCACAGGGGGCGCTCAGTACCCACAATTGGACGTACTGGCAGTGCGGCCAGTACATTGGCGTCGGGCCCGGTGAGTCCCCTGCGAACCCCGGAGGGGTGACGCGGGAGTGGAATGTCACGGTGGTGTGCTCTGGGGCCACTTGGTAACCTCTGTGTTCTCACATGCGCAGAGCGGCAAAAAGGGGTGTCGCTGAGTGTGTGTTTTGAGGGGCTTCGTCATGCCTGGCACTGGGGTTCTCAGCCTGCAGCACCCGCCAGACTTACCATATTTTCTGGCGGGTAAGACGACTGGGCGTATAAGACGACCCCAACTTTTCCAGTTAAAATATAGAGTTTGGGATATACTCATGACCCCCAACTTTTCCAGTTAAAATAGAGAGTTTGGGATATACTCGCCCTCTAAGAGGACACCCGACGTATGAGACGACCCCCGACTTTTGAGAAGATTTTCCTGGGTTAAAAAGTCGTCTTAGACGCCGGGAAATATGGTACCTGGAGGGCTGGTTAAAACCCAGGTGGCTGGCCCCCCCTCCCCAGAACGTCTCGTGGCCCAGGGCGGGAGCAGGGCCTGCAGTCAGGTTTCTAGCATCTCCGATGCCGGGGGTCGGGGGTCACACACGCTCGGAGCACACGCCGAGCAGCTGGCGGTACAGGGGGTGTGCCGGTTGCCGTTGTCAGGGGCCCATGGGCGGTTCGTGCCCCAGGGGGCCGGGAGCCGAGCCCGGGAGGCGCGGATCCAGACCCTGGAGCCCGACAACTGGATGAAGGAGGTGAAGCTGTTCGGCCACGGCACCCGGAAGCGCACGCCCCTGGGCCAGCTGGAGCTGTGAGCACCCGAGGGCACAGGGCGCTGCCGGGGGTTCTCCTGCGGCCCCCGCTGAGACCCTTCTCCCCCACAGGACCCCTTTCCTTGGGCTCGCCTGAGCCCGCCCGCTCCCCGCCTCCACGTGCACCTTCTTCTTTCTTACCTTGTCCCACGCTGCCTGGTCCTCAGAAGCTCCCCCTCCCCCAAACCCTCATACACATGTCCCCGCTGAGGGCTAGAAGGCTGGGGGAAGCACACGTCACCTCCCCAGGACCCCTTGATGCTTTGCCTTGCAGGCTGGAGGAAGTTGTGGCGATGGGGCTACGCACAGACGTGGGGATCACGCACCAGGTAAGGGGTGCAGGGGCTCTGGCACACTGCTGCCTCCTAAGCATAATCATTTTACACACACACACACACACACACACACACACACACTCACACACCCATCCCACCCCTCTGGCAGCTGGAGGTGGGGCTTTCGTCCAGCTGCGGCCTGATGGGCAGTGTGGTGCAATGGTGAGCACTCTGGACGAGGGCTGTGGAGACCCAGGCTCGGGTCCCCTTCCATTGCACCCTTGAGCACCAGCCTTTCTCCTCTCGGGACGTCCATGTTCTCAGCGGTGTGGGGGCATCGGCTAGGTCAGTGGTTCTCAACCGTCCTAATGCCGCGACCCTTTAATACAGCTCCTCATGTTGTGGTGACCCCCAACCATAAAATTATTTTTGTTGCTACTTCACAGCTGTAAATTTTGCTACTGTGATGAATCCTAATGTAAACATTTGTGTTTTCCAATGGTCTTAGGCTCTACCGCAGTGGTTCTCAACCTGTCTCGACCCGTAGGTTGAGAACCACTGGGCTAGGTTAAGGGCTTCTGATGTTGTAAGCAGCGCTGAGGGCTCAGACGGGACGGGCAGTCGACTATCAGTCCACCTCAAGCTTCCCCGGGTGAAGTCAGGGCTAGAAAGCCCCGGCCAGATCCTGAGCTGCAGGGAAAGGGGGTGGGGGATGAGCCGAGGGAGACCTGGCGTTCGGCCTAATCATGGAGGAGTTGGAGGTGCCCATGTCCCTGCTGGCTGGTCGGCCTGGGCCTGGTGTGCATGAGAGTCAGTTGGCTGAGACCCATGTGCTGGACTGGACCCGTCCTCCCCGCTCCCCACGCCCCCAGACACACGGCCCAGAGTCGCCCCAACCTCTGACCCTCCTGGTCTCCCCAGCACTGGCAGCAGTTTGAGCCGCAGCTGACGCTGGGGGCCGTGTTTGGAGAAAGCGAGGCGGTGAGCGCGCTGCTGGAGCAGGGCTTGCTGCTGCTGGATCCCAGGTGTGCTGGCTGCGGGGGGAGGGGAGATGGCGCCCCGAGTGCCGGTCACACACCGGGGAAAAGGGAGGACGCTGATGAGGAAGGGCCCCTGGGTGCCGTGGGCCCTGGCAGACGGTGGGCATGGAAGCTGGAGGGAAGAAGCAGCTGCCACATCCGGACCTTCTGGTTTTCTAGGGGTCTCCGGTGTTCCTGGGAGGGCCTGGCTGTGCTGGACTCGCTGTTGCTGACCCTCCTACCTCGACTCCAAGAGGCCTGGCAGCAGAAAGCCCCCTCCCCCGGGCCGGTCGAGTGACGGATGTCCCTGCCTTCCAGGACCGTGTCCCGGGTGGGCTGGGGGCTGGACTGACACTACAGACATCTCGGCTCTCATCGTGGCCCAGCCTGGCATCCCCAGGGCACCGTCTACAGTGAGGTGGAGGGGAGGACCACTGTCGGAGGTCTGGGAGCTGGCATCCGGCGTGCCCACCGCTGCCAGGGACGGAGGCATGGTGTCTGCGAGTGCCTCTCACTGGTGGTCTCTGCAGCAGCTCCTGACTGGCAAGAGCGGCGGAGGGATCCGGCTCTCAGGCTTCCAGCCCCTGCAATTCAGGATGGGGCCTTGAAGGGGCTGAGCGATGCTGGCCGATCTCCATAGGCATCCAGCACAGGGCCTGCTGGACTCTGAGAACAGGGGGCAAGATCAGAGCGAGCCCTGCCCCTTCTCTTGTGGCAACCAGGATATGTTTGGGTGTCAGGAGCCTCACAGACCCTCCTGAGTTTCCTCCCCAGTTCCCTCTCTCTGCAGCCTTTCCCTTAGGAGAGTGAAGGGGACCGAAACCGGTGTGGCTCAGTGGATAGAGCGCCGGCCTGCGGACTGAAAGGTCCCAGGTTCCATCCCAGTCAAAGGCATGTACCTTGGTTTTGGGCACATCCCCAGCAGGGGGCGTGCAGGAGGCAGCTGATCGATGTCTCTCTCTCATGGATGTTTCTAACTATCCCTCTCCCTTCCTCTCTGTAAAAAATCAATAAAATATGTTATTTTTTAAAAAAGAGAGAGAGTGAAGTGGGGAAGAGGAAGCGGGGCAAGTAGGGAAGAGGGAGGGAAGAAGAACTCAGAAAAGACCCAGAGTCTGTGAGGAGCCTCACAAGACCCGCTGGAGCCTGTCTTCACTGTGGTCCTCTCCTTTGTGGAGCGTGGGGTTCTGGCTTGGCTGAGATTAGGCTGAGATTTCTCCCTGTTCCCGGCGATTACTTACCCGGGGAGTTTGGCATCCATCAATGATCCTTGCCCACATCCGAGATTAGATTGAGATGGCAGAATGCTAGTTTCTGCCTCTGTCGTCCCATTCATTAACGGGCATCCATCCATGTCCAAAGAGCTGTCCCCTTTCGGAGGGCTGACCCTTTCAGCCTCTGCAGAGACTGTCTGCAGGGTGAGTGTGTATGTGCATGCGAGTGAGAGAGGCATTTTCCTCTGAAAAGGCTCCCACCTCTTCGTATCCAAGGGTTACTGTGACGCCCAAAGGAATTCAGCCCCGCCGCCCATCGGGGCGTGTGCCGCTCAGCCGCCGGCTGGGTGACTCAGGATGGGGTTCCCCACCCCTCCGCGGTGAGCACGTGCGCTTCCCGTGTGCCTGGTGGGTGCGAATATCAGTCCTCCTGTGAACCGGGGGTAAGTGTTACGACGTCTCATTTATTCATGCAATATTCAGCAGGCACGACCGGTGTGCCAGGCACCGTGCTGGGCACGCAGAGAGCAATCAGACCCGCCCCCGCCCCTGAGCGACTCACCACCGCGCGGACAGATGTGTGGAGAGATACAGGCCAGGGTTACCCGTGAGGGTGGGCAGGGGGCGGGCTGGGGAAGCCTGCCACGCGTCTGGACCGGAGGTGCCGGGAGCAGAAAGGGGGAACCCCTTCTCCTCACGACGCCTCTGGCCCTGGGAAGGCCGGCGGGGTGAGTGTGCTGCCCGGGAGCCTCTTCCCCAGCCTTCCCCTGATCTTGATATTCAAGAAGGGAGCACGGGGTCGGAGCAGGTGCACCATCAGATAACCCGGGCCCGATCGGGTTTCTCCCGGTGGCCAGGCTCCTGCCACCTGAGACACCCGGGCCCCGCCCCGCTCACTAGGCCTGGGCAAGGGCCAGGGCCCGGTGGGGGTGGCACGGATCAGCTTCTGTGACTCAGCCTGGCCCCACCCTCCCCCCGTGAATCAGAATCTCCTGGAGGTGGAGCCCAGGAATACAGCGTTGAACTGCTTCCTAAATGGCTCTCATGATCAGGCGCCGGTGGGGAGCCCTGCCTCCTGCCTTCCATCCTCAGAGGAGGGCGGGAGTCAGGAGGGACCTGGGGGACACGGCTGCTTCTCCCTGCATCCTGGCCTCGTGCATCAAAGGGGTCCTCCACCGTGAGGTTCCGTTGTCCTTTGTCACCTGCCCTCCGGAAAAGCTCGTGAACACCATGAAGAAGTGAACGAGCTACTTGGGTGCTGAGAGGAGACGGAGAGATGTAGTGGGTGTCCGTGTGTTGGTTACAGCCGGAAAGAGCAAACCTTCCTCGTACGAGAGCGCTCACAGTTTTAGAGATTGAACTATGCCCCCCACCCCACCCCGGCCAAGTAGTGTGCATGGGCAGGGCAGCTATTATAATGGCCATTTTTATTCAAAGAGGCTCTCTAACTTGACCCAAGTCATCTAAGTAGGAAGTAGCAGAGCTGGTATGACACTTCTGGGCATCCAGAACACATGTGTTACCATCATTACCTTATATGGAACCGTGGGTCTGGGTCGACTATGACCTGTCTCTTAAAAGAGGCAAAATCCTGACCTGTCTCTGGCCCCTCTGCCTCTGGCTTGAAGCTGTCATCTCAGCCTGGTGCTGGTCAGCTCAGACTCGGTGTCTATGTTTTCTCCCCTGAAGAGGCTTGAACAGTGAGAACCCACGTGTCCCATCTCCATGTGACCATCCACTTCCTGGGACAGAACTCTATTTTTGCAAAGAAAGGGTTTAAATGATAACAGTGGCTATAGGCTGAATGTTTGTGCCCCCAGAATTTATACCTGGAGACCTCCTCCCTGAGTGATGTGGATTGGGAGGTTGGAGTTTTGGCAGGCGATTAGGACATGAGGATGGGGCCCTCAAGTATGAGATTAGTGCCCTTTAAGAAGCAAGACCTCAGAGAGCTCCCTAACCTCGTATGATGACATGGAGAGAAGGCATCGAGTCTGCTGGTGCCTTGCTCTTGAACTTCCCAGCCTTTAAAACTGTGAGAAATAAATGTCTGGTCGAAGCCACCCCGTTGATGGTATTTTTGTTATAGCAGCCCAAATGGACTAAGACAAGGATGAGTACTATTAGTAGATTGTATTATTATTCAGATGTTTGCCATCCTTCGAGGGCCCCTCCCTGAGGCTCTGTGGGGATCATCTCTCCCTGCCCTGTTGAACTGAGAAGTCCCAGAGACTTGCCTACCCTGCCGGTAAGAGCCAGTAGGTGGCCCACCTTCTCTCTCTGCCACAGAGGCCTGCCTGGTTCACACAGAGATTGTGTCCTCAGCCTGGGTCCTCGAGTTAAGGTGTTGGGCAGAGGAGCAGTCGGCCTGGAGACGAGCAGGGGTGGGAAATTCCAGTTCACAGTTGTAAGCCAGTGGAGTTTTTGTGTGGTTTATTACCGCAGCATAACTGAGACTAAACAGACTGATAAAATCTGTCATCCCACCATTCAAGGATTAATCCCTGTTAAGATTCTGGTGCATATGTTAGCAAATATTCTTACATGCAAATGAACATATTTAGATGTACAGTCTTACAAAAATGAGATAAGATGCATCTTCTTTTGGAGCCTTTAAAAATTTTTTTAAATTTAATTTTATTGCTTAAAGTATTACAAATAGCAGTATATGTCTCCTTTTTTCCCCAGTGACCTTCCTCCCCACCTCCCCTCCCCCACTAGTGCCCTCCCCTCTCCCTCAGTGTCTGTGTCCGTTGGTTATGCTTATATGCATGCATGTAAGCCCTTCGGTTGATCTCTTACCTCCCTCCCTCACCCCTCCCCTGCCTTCCCGCTGTAGTTTGACAGTCTGTTCGATGCTTCTTTGCCTCTGAATCTATTTTCTTTGGGGCCTTCTTGTTCTAGCTGGTATGTGGTGGGCAGCTATGCATGTCAAGTTTATGTCTACATCTATTTTTTGAGGATAGCTTCATCGGAAACCACTGCGTGGTTGTGCCAGAATTTAGCTTACCGTTTCCTTTTTGGTGAAATGAAGGGTTTAATTTTTATTTTTACAAACTCGGTGATGAACATCTCATGTAAATATTTGTATGCACTGGCTCGATCGTTTCCTCAAGTTTAGGGTAAATCCCAAGAAGTGTGGCTGCTGACTGAGGATACACACATTCTGTGTTTGGATACACGATACCAAGCTACCCTCCAGGAAGCTTTTGTAATGCATGATCTTGCCAGCTTGCTAGTGTCCTCATTCCTCCATAATTTTGTCAATAGCAAACATGATCCATTTTTCCAAAGGATTCCAATCTGAAGAGCACTCTTTTTAAAAATATGTATTTCTTTATTGGTTTCAGAGAGGAAGGGAGAGGGAGAGATGGAAACATCAATGATGAGAGAGAGAGTCATTGATTGGCTGCCTCCTGCACGCCCTCTACTGGGGATCAAGCATGCAACCCAAGCATGTGCTCTTGACTGGAATCGAACCCAGGACCCTTCAGTCTGCAGGCCGACGCTCTATCCACTGAGCCAAAATAGCTATGGCTGAAGAGCACTCGTAACGCTAGCTTTAGCATCAGCTAACATACTGCCTTCCAGTCCGGCAATTATTTTGTCCATCTAATCACTCAAGTCAGAGAGGAAAGGGATGCAAACTCTGGGGCCACCCAGATAGAAAAGCTAATGGACGTGTTGACCACTGTGTTGCCTCTTGTTTCTCTTATCCACACCCACCCAGATCTCCCTCTCTCTTCCTCTCCCTGCTCCCTCCCCCCTTCTTTTCCCTGCTGGGATTTTAAAAAAATATTTTATTGATTTTTTATAGAGAGGAAGGGAGAGGGATAGAGAGCTAGAAACATCGATAAGAGAAACATCGATCAGCTGCCTCCTGCACGCCCCCTAATGGGGATGTACCCGCAACTAAGGTATATGCCCTTGACTGGAATCAAACCTGGGACCTTTCAGTCTGCAGGCCGAGGCTCTATCCACTGAGCCAAACCGGTTTCTATATATATTTTTTATTGATTTCAGAGAGGAAAGGAGAGGGAGAGAGAATCATTGATTGGCTGCCTCCTGCACACACCCACACTGGGGACCGAGCCTGCAACCCGGGCATGTGCCCTTGACCGGGAATCGAACCTCCTGGTTCATAGTTTATTGCTCAACACGGAGCCACGCCGGCAGGGCCCTGCCCTGCTTTTTAAAGCCACGTTTTAAAATTACACCAACAGCATTATGGAAACATTAGACGTCTAAATGAGAAAAAAACATCAGCTACAATCAATGGCCCCAACAAATTAAACTTTTTATTTGCCTGTGCTCCCCTCCTCTCCGCTCCAAATGCACGCAGGCTCTGTGCCCAGGCGGCCCCTGGCACAGACCTCACTTTGCATTCTGCCCTTTCCGCCTCTCCTCCTGCCATCAGCATTTTTCTGTTTGTTACGTGGTCATCGCCTTTTCAGTTACATCGCTGCACAGCGCTCCAGGGACTGAATAATTTAATACGCGTTACCCCGATGTCAGTCACTTAAGCGGTCCCCCGTTTTCCTCTGCGATAAATAATACCGCACTGCGTGTTTCCGTGCAGAGGGCGTCTTTCTTCATCCGAGTTATTTCTTCAGGCCGGGTCCCAAGAGTGAGATAGCGAGGCCAAAGAGCGGGAATGCTTTAATAATTCTTGATGTGAACTGTAACATTGTTTAACAACGGTTTTTGTTTTGTTTGTTTTTTCATTTTCCTGCTCCAAAATAATAATGCTTTTTTTTTCAACCATCTAGAAGAAAGAAAAATTTTACTACCCAGACATTACCATTGCTACTACTACATTTGAATAACTCTCCTTCCAGAAGCCTCTCGGTGCATAGATATACATATAAATGGTGAAATAAAAATAACTTCCCACAAAAGATACCGTCGCCATGTGCCAGCTTTACAACCTGGTGTTTTGGGTGTTTTTTTTTTCCCCCAGCAACATGTCCTGGGCTTTTCTCATTGGTTCTGCTCCCACCAGCGCCTCGGTAGCAGCTTAATGTATGTATTACAGACAGTAATAGCTGTAAGCCAGGCATGTGCCAACAAGGTTATCTGCATTCGCTCATTTAAGCCCCAAAGCAGCCCGGTGAGATACGTTCTATTATTATCAGGCCCATTTTTTTTGCCGATGAGGAAACAGGCTCAGAGAAATTCATGGGCTGCTCAAGGTCACATGATGAGGAAGTGGTGGGGCTGGCTCTCAACTTGTTTTTTTCTGGGGCCGAAACAGATGCTCATCCAAATCATACACAAATGCATTCTTATTGTAAAAAAATAAAGATAATAAATGCAAGCAATACCACAGCATAGAAAGTGTGAAAGTTCCCTTTACACCTCCACAGAGGTCTGATGTGTGCATCAGTTATGGTTTAACGGCATATGACAACATCAGAGTCACGTAAGCTTAAATGAGTCAATGTAGTTCTTTTCCTTCCACACAAAAAGTCTAGACGGAGCGTTTCAGGACGAGCATGGTGGGCCCACGCTCACGGGTCACCAAGAGCCAGGCTTCTGTCTTCCCGCTCCGCACCCTCCGTTCGTAGCTTCCATCCCTCATCTGGGCTAATGTGGTCTTTGCAGCTCCAACCATCACATCTGCATTCCAGGCCCCAAGAAGGAGAAAGGCTGGAGGGGCCACAGTGTGATTTTCCCAGGAGAAGAGCTTCCTGGGAAATCTCCCTGCCCTTAACATCAGCTTGCTTTTAATTGGACACCCTTATACCTAAGGGTGACTGGGAAATGTAGTTTTATTTTATTTTATTTTTTAAATAAATCTTTATTGTTCAGTTTATTACAGATGTTTCTCTTTTTTCCTCCCTTAGCTCCCCTCCACCTGATTCTCCACCCCCCCCTGCCCTTACCTCCCACCACTGTCCTCATCCATAGGTGTAAGATTTTTGTCCAATCTCTTCCTGCACCCTTCACTCCTCCTTTCCCCCGAGAATTGTTAGTCCATTCTCTTTCTATGCCCCTGATTCTATTATATTCACCAGTTTATTCTGTTCGTTGGATTTTTTTATTCACTTGATTTTTAGATTCACTTAGGTATGTATTTGTTATCACTTTGTTGTTCATAATTTTTATCTTTACCTTTTTCTTCTTCTCCTTCTCCTCCTTCTCTCCTTCTCCTTCTCCTTCTAGAAAACCCTTCAGCATTTCATATAATCCTGGTTTGGTGGTGATGAGCTCCTTTAGCTTTTTCTTATCTGTGAAGCTCTTTATCTGACCTTCAATTCTGAAAAATAGCTTTGCTGGGTAGAGCACTCTTGTTTGTAGGTTCTTGCTATTCATCACGTTGAATATTTCTTGCCACTTCCTTCTGGCCTGCATAGTTTCTATTGAGAAATCAGCTGACAATCGTATGGGTGCTCCCTTGTAGGTAATTAACTTTTTCTCTTGCTGCTTTTAATATTCTCTCTTTGTCTTTTGCTCTTGGCATTTTAATTATGATGTGTCTTGGTGTGGTCCTCTTTGGATTCCTTCTGTTTGGGGTTCTGTGTGCTTCCTGAACTTGTAAGTCCATTTCTTTCACCAGGTAGGGAAAGTTTTCAGTCATTATTTCTTCAAATAGGTTTTCAATATCTTGCGCTCTCTCTTCTTCTGGCACCCCCATAATTCTGATGTTGGTACACTTGAAGTTGTCCCAGAGGTTCCTTATACTATCTTCACATTTTTTGACTCTCTTTTCTTCTTGTTTTTCTGTTAGGGTGTTTTTTGCCTCCTCATATTTCAGATCTTTGATTTGATTCATGGGGTCTTCTAGTCTGCTGTTGGACTTCTGTGTATTTTTCTTTATTTCAGACAGTGCATGCTTAATTTCTGACTGGTCCTTTTCCATTTTTTTTTTTTTTTTTTTTTTTTTTTTTTTTTTTTTTTTTTTTTTTTTTTTTTTTTTTTTTTTTTTTTTTTTTTTTTTTTTTTTTTTTTTTTTGGCCTTCTCATTAAGATCTTTGAAGGTCTCACTAAGTTTCTCAGAGTTCTCAATAAGTTTTTGGCGGTTTATAGAAGATTCTTGAGTAACCTTATAAATGTGGTGGGGTTTTTTTTTGTGTGTTTTTTAAAATATATTTTATTGATTTTTCACAGAGAGGAAGGGAGAGGGATAGAAAGTCAGAAACATCGACGAGAGAGAGACATCCATCAGCCACCTCCTGCACATCCCACACTGGAGATGTGCCCACAAGCAAGGTACATGCCCCCAACCGGAATCAAACCTGGGACCTTTCAGTCCACAGGCCAACACTCTATCCACTGAGCCAAACCCGTCTCGGCATAAATGTGGTTTTGAACTCTATGCCCAGTTGTTTGCTTTCCTCCATTTCTTTCATTCATGACGTTTTTTGGTCTTCGCATTTTGGCTGCTTCCCGGTGTTAATGGAATGGCTTTGTGTGCTAGTTGTCCTTTATGGCCCAGTAGCTCCATCTCCCCAATCACCTGAGATGAACACTCTTGGTGCACCCCTTTGTGGGCTGGGTTCACAGTCTTGTTGTAGTTAATTAAGCCTTGATTGCTATTGGTACACTGGGAGGAATTGTCCTCCAGGCCAATTGACTGTGAGGATTAGCTGTGTCTATTAGTGGAAGAACTGCTGTGCTGGAGTCACCCCTATGGGGCAAGACTTGCTTCAGTGGGGCTTTGGTGCTCACCGAATCTGTCTCTTGAGTGTGTCACTTACGTATGTGAGGAGTTGAAATCTGGTGTTGACTCACACTGACCTCTAGGTACACTGGTTCCTGGATCTCCAAGGAGGTGCAAGTCAGCTAGTGTCTGAGGCCACCCAGCAGGAGCTACAGGGAGCTCTGCAGATTTCTCCTCTTTGCTTGGAGTTTGGAAGATTTGGAGTTAATTTCTCCTCTTTGCTTGGAGTTTGGAAGTTTTGGAGTTGTCTGACCCAGTTGCAATTTGTTAGGTTAAGCTGCCAGAGGACAGGCCATTCATATGCAAAAGTCGATACACAGCTGGGTCAGTTTGTAAATTGGGCGGGGCGGGGTCTCAGGGAATCACTAGGCTAGGGCGTGGCAAACAGCAATGGCTGCCAGTCAGCCCTCTCTGCCGCATTCTGTTTAGAGCCCTGTATCCAGCACCCCAGCGCAGTAAATAATGATTCCTGTGCGCAACTCTGCGAGAGAGCCACCATCCCTTTCCGACCCGATGGCAGACAGTCCGGTTTCTCCCTGTGTGAATCTGGGTCCCCAGAATCTCGCTGGAAACTGGAGTTCAGAGAGTCGGGAACTTGTAACTCCTCCCGATTGAAAACAACAGCGCACGCCAGCCTGATTCTCCCGCGTCTCCATACCTCTGCCTTTCTGAGCCTCTGCACGTCCTACCAGGTTTGGTTGCACTTTTTACTTTCCTTCTAGTTGTAGAACTTCCACTCTACCAGCTTCCCCGTGTTTCTGGGGGATAGTTGTTTTGTCGTTTAGTTGTAGTTTTGGTGTGGCTGTGAGAGACAGCACGTAGAGATGTATATCTTATGCCGCCATCTTGGTTCTCTGGGAAATGTAGTTTTAAACTGGGCATGTTGCTTCTTTCCCCCCCAGCTCAATCCCCCAGAATAGAAGGGGTGGTTAATTAAAAAGGGGGAAGAATAGACATGGAGTTATAATCAAACAGCCCTGCCACTGTGTCTCCTTCCCAGTCCTTTCCTATCAATGGGCACATATGTAGACATAGAAAATATAGTTCAGAAAAGTCTAATGTGTACACGGTACCTTGTTTCAGTTTACATTTTAAAGTGTACCAACCAGATTAGACATTCTCCATTAAGTGTTTGTTTACTAATAATGGTGTGTACATTTAAGCTCTTTATTTGCCAATTAAAGCCATGATGATCTCCTAATCGACTCGAGTGAATTAGATGGATCGACAGGTGAGACAGATGTTACAAGTATATTGACTCTGTCTTATCTGCTGCAAGTATTGCTGCCACTAGGCCAGTGGTCGGCAAACTCGTTAGTCACCAGAGCCAAATATCAACAGGACAACAATGGAAATTTCTTCTGAGGGCCAAATGTTTTAAACTTAAACTTCTTCTAACGCCACTTTTTCAAAATAGACTCGCCCAGGCCATGGTATTTTGTGGAAGAGCCGCACCCAAGGGGCCAAAGAGCCACATGTGGCTTGTGAGCCGCAGTTTGCCGACCACTGCACTATGCTCTCCTTTTTACTGTTAATGGATTTTTACTTTTTTTGGAAGTGAATTTTATAAAATTTTCAAATATTTCTGTATCAAGTCCATGCTTTGCCTTGTGACTTTTCTTATCAGTTCCAAAGATGTGGCCAGTTTTCTTTCTTTCTTTTTTTCTTTTTTTTTTTTTAATGTATTTTATTGATTTTTTTTACAGAGAGGAAGGGAGAGGGATAGAAAGTTAGAAACATTGATGAGAGACATCGATCAGCTGCCTCCTGCACGCCCCCTACTGGGGATGTGCCCGCAACCAGGATATACTATGCCCTTGACCGGAATCGAACCTGGGATCTTTCAGTCCACAGGCCGAAGCTCTATCCACTGAGCCAAACCGGTTTCGGCTGGCCAGCTTTCAAGGTGGCTTTCCTCTCCCAGGAGACACAGTCGAACAAAAAACAGGCCCAGCCAGCCCGAACCTCCACTCCGCCACTTCCTTCCTGTGTGACTAGAGGCAGGACACTTCCCGCATCCAAGATCTGGTTCTCTGGACTGTTGAGTGAAGGAGTGGGACCGGCCCCCAGGTTTTCAAACCTGGCTCTGCCTCACAGCTAACCTCAGCCCCACATAACACGCCCATTCCTGGACATCCCGCCTCAGATCTGCGGAATCGAAGCCTCTGTGCCTAGCCATCTGCATCTGTAAATGTGTGGCAGAACCTCTGGACCAGCCAGGGCCTACGATCGTTTCCTCTTCCGGTGCTGGGCCCTGAGTAGTCAGTGAGAGGAGGGAGGGAGCCCGGGACCACGTGGTCCACCAAAGCCAGTTTGCCCCGCCTCTTCCTGCCGGTCACTGCCCCCATTTCACATCCAGCCTGAGCAGCAGCCCCAGCATCCTGCTTCCTTGGGGGTGGGGGTGAGGTGAGATGGTGATCAGGTTCCTGGGCTATAGCTTGGCCGTGGAGGTGGGGGGGCGGGGCAGGGGAGGGGGTGCTGCCATAGCAATGCCCCTGGAAGGGGGCCATGTCGCTTACTAGCTGGGTGACCTTCTTTAAGCCTCTCACTCTGCGAGTCTCCATTTTCTCAGCTCTGAAAGCAGGGCCTGGGCCTTCTTCAAGGTTATGATGATGGATGGATGGGTAGATGAATGGAGCCAGCCTATTGCAGTTCCTGGCACCAAATGGGCATTGACAACAGTGGCAGTTAGTCCTACCCATGTTTTCATTGTGGTGTGCAATGCCCTGGGCATGCACAAACAGAAATATCCCAAACAGAAATTCCCGGTGCCTGACAGGACAGAGACGTGTTTCCCTGCGGTGCTGAAACTCGTCAGACGGTAACCCCTGGCTCCGGGCAGGACTTGCCACCTCCCAGGTAGCTGGGAGGGTGAGTGCCACCGGGCAGACCGCCAGCCTCCAGACAGTGGCACCCACCTCAGCAGGTGCCTCCTCAGACCTCGCTCTCCCCGCTCTCCCCCATCAGGTCAGACAGGAAGGGCCCCATTCCTCGGGCGGAGGGACCGCCTCCACTGCCTCCCGGACCCTGACACCGGGGACACTCGCCCAGCAGGTGCCTCTCCTTTGCCCAAACCTCCGGGCGAGGTCTCTCCGGCTGCCCTTGCTCCCCATCCTTCCCGAGACCGTCTGTGTCCTCAGCTCCATTCCTGCTGCCCCTGACCCGGCCCAGGACTCCCGACCAGCGTCCACAGGCCTCACTCGCTTTGCTTCTCGTGATGAGGACCCAGTCGGGGCCTGAGCAGCACTGATGGGCGCAGGTGGGCAGAGCTTTAGGTCGGTGAGGAACTTGCTGTGGGAACACCCGTCTTCCCGGTCCTCGCCCCACTCTGACCCTGCAAATTCATGTGTGAACAAGATAAAATGCGTTTTAAAAACCGTCACGCCGCCCTGGCCAGGTGGGTCAGTGGAGTGGAGCGTCATCCTGTGCACCAAAAAGTTGCGGGTTTGCCAAAACCGGTTTGGCTCAGTGGATAGAGTGTCGGCCTGCGGAATGAAGGGTCCCGGGTTCGATTCCGGTCAAGGGCATGTACCTTGGTTGTGGGCACGAACCCAGTGGGAATGTGCAGGAGGTGGCTGATAGATGTTTCTCTCTCATCAAGGTTTCTATCTATCCCTCTTCTTTCCTCCCTGTAAAAAAAAATCAATAAAATAGATTAAAAAAAAAAAGTTGTGGGTTCAATTCCTGGTCAGGGCACATACCTACCTACTAGTGAAGGTTGCCGGTTCAAGCCCAGGTCAGGTGAGCACAAGGGGAAACAGATCAATGTTTCTCTTCACATCGATGCTTCTTTCTCTCTAAAAACCAATAAAAACATGTTTAAAAAATATATATTAAAAAACAACATGGGAGTCCTGAGCTACCCTGGGAAGGACAGAAGATTTCCTCAACTGAAAAAGAGAGTTTGGAGAGTCAGACTTGAAAGTGTTTATATGCCGGCCTATACCTTCCTATTGCCGCCATAACACGTTACCGCAAACTTCGCGGCTTAAAGCAACACACATGGATAGCCTTCCCGTTCTGGAGCCGGAAGTCTGCCCTGGCTAACACCAAGGAGCCAGCAGAGCTGTGTTCCTCCGGGGGCTCCAGGGAAGAGCCCACTCGTTGCCTTTTCCCGCTTCCAAAGGCCGCAGCGTTTCTTGGCTCAGGGCCACCCCACGCTGACCTCTGCTTCCCTCATCTCAGCTCCCCCGCTGACTCCGATCCTCCTGCCTCTCTCTCCTGCGGACCCTGGTGAGGACGCTGGGCTCCTCTGGATAGTCCAGGATCATCTCCCCATCTCAGAATCCGTAGGCACCTCTGCAACGTTCTTTTTTTTCTTTTTTTGCTGTGTAAGGTAACAAATTCATAGCTTCCCGTGATGCGGATACAAATATCTTTCGACAGCTCTTCTGCCTCCCACACACTAAGAGATCAATTACCCAGTGGATTGGAGTGTCCTGGGCCTTAACGACGATCCCTTTCATCTGCACAGTTTTCAGAGTACTCACACAGCTTTTTCTTTTTTATTTCCTTCTTGCATTGATCCTGGGAAGTCGGAGGCGGAGGTGTTGAGGCCGATCTGTAAGGGAAGTAGTAGATGAGGTTGGGGGTGGGGGCAGTGCGATGCCTGGGTTACAAAGATAGATGGAGGCCAGGGACCCGGGCTTTTGATTCAGCATCTTCCAGCCTCATCCCGACCCCCACCACCCAGTTCTCACTGGTGGGACGGGGCAGTTCCTCAGGTACCCCCACAATCCAGAGGAAGCGGCCTCCAAGGGAAGCCAGCTCCCTTGGCCCTGCTTCTGTCCTCGCAAGCAGCCTTCTCCTGACCAGGACCAGGAGGGAGGGGCACAGGCAGAGAGCCTTCCTTTTAATGGAGAGCCTTGGCACAGACCCCAGGACTCGGCATCTCTCCATCTCAGCGTGACCTCAAAGCAGCCCAGGCAGATGGCCCAGGGCCTGTCCTGAAACTCTGGTAACAGAAGGACACTCTGATATTTTTTCTTCTTTTAAATAGATTTTTATTGATTCCAGAGGGGAGAGGGAGAGAGAGAGAGAGAGAGAGAAACATCAATGATGAGATGGACTACGTCCTGCACACCCCATACTGGGGCCAGAGTCCGCAACCCAGGCATGTGCCTTGACCGGAAATCGAACTGTGACCTCCTGGTTCATAGGTCGATGCTCAACCACTGAGCCACGCTGGCTGGGCATGATTCTTAGAAAAGTCATTTACTACAACTATGCTGATTCAGAGTTTTGCTCTTGGGTGCTGCACAAAATCTCTCCTTACCCCGAGATTTTGTGAGGCAGCTCCACAAGTCCGTGGACACTCCGCCAGGCCTCTCTCCATCCCACCCATGATCAGTGATCCATGTGTAGCAGCCACTATCCCAGGAACCGGGGTATAGTCGTGAGGCTGACAGGCAAGGCCCCTGCTCCCCCAGAACAGGCCATACAGGAATATGGGATAAATATGCTAACCCTGACCGTTTGGCTCAGTGGATAGAGCATCAGCCTGTGGACTGAAAGGTCCCGGGTTCGATTCCAGTCAAGGGCATGTACCTCGATTGCGGGCACGACCCCAGTGGGAGGTGTGCAGAAGGCAGCTGATGGATGTTTCTCTCTCATCGATGTTTCTGGCTCTCTGTCCTTCTCCCTTCCTCTCTGTTAAAAAAAAAATCAATAAAATATATTTTTAAAAAACAAGATGCTAAGCATAGCAAAACAGGACAAGACAGACGGCAGAGGGTGATGGCAACTCTGTGAGATCTGCATTGTGCCAACTCCAAGGGCAGGGAGGTGCCTAGGGAGCAGCAGGGCTGAGATGCAAACCCACATTTCACACCAAAGCCCCCTTGCTCCTGACCCCTACCCTCGGTGGCCCCCGGAAGGAATGAGAGCCAGCTCATCCCTGAGGCTGATATCATGTCTTCCTGGAAAGAGTGTCCAGCGGTGGACAAACTCTAGGGCCAAAAAGAATGAAGATCCCTGCTCCATGTTCACTGAGCAAGCATCTGATCAAGAGGGCAATGGTGTGATGGGTTGTTGAACAGGGATAGTGGCCCGGCTGGTGTGGCTCAGTGGTTGAGCATCAACTTATGAACCAGGAGGTCGTGGTTGATTCCCAGTCAGGGTACTGGCCGGGGTTGTGGGCTCTATCTCCAGTGGGGAGTGTGCAGGAGGCAGCCCACCGATGCTCCTCTCTCATCATTAATGTTTTTCTCTCTCCCTCTCCCTTCCTTGCTGAGATCAATACATACATATATATATATATATATATATTAGAGGCCCGGTGCACGAAATTCATGCACAGCAGGAGCGGGAAGGTCCCTCAGCCCAGCCCGCACCCTCTGGCAGTCCGGGAGCCCTTGGGGTGATGGCTTAGGCTGTGGGGAGCGGGCCTCAGCCATCAGACATTCTCAGTGCTGCCGTGAGGCAGGAGAGGTTCCCACTACCGCTACTGCACTCAACAGCCGTGAGCTGGGCTTCTGACTGGGCGGGGCGCCCCTTGTGGGAATGCACTGACCAGCAGGGGCAGCTCCTGCGTTGAGTGTCTGCCCCCTGGTGGTCAGTGCACATCAGGGAGACCGGTTGTTCGGCTGTTTGGTTGATTTGCATATGAGCCTTTTATTGTGTAGGATAAAGAGGGCCTCTCTTCCACGGCAGCCCGTGGGCTGGCAACAGGCCCTCTACCCTCGCGCCCACTCCTGTGTACCGCCCTCAAGATGGCGCTCCAGGTTTCAAATCGTGCACACCTCAGCACCTACGAGCCTCTGCATATGCCTCTCCCCCTCACCCCGAGAACCTGCGAGTCTTTGTGCAGCAGCCCACCAATCTTACTGAAGGCTCAGCGACCTCATGGAGGCAGAGCCCTGCGGGGGGAGGGAGTTTGGGGGATGAGGAGAGGGATGAATGCTTCTGGACAGAGGCTGAAGCAAGCCTGCAGGGCTCTAAAGTGGCACAGACTGTGTCCGGGTCCGGGCCAGGTCCCGGGTCCACAGACTGGTCTCCGTGGGAGGGAAAAATCACAACATAGTCTTCATTTTCATCTTTAGGATGCATGGTCAACGAGAAAGTAAAACACACGCCTTACCAGTGTTGTTTGAAATGGAGAGAAGAGATTGAAATTAATGGCTGAAACAAGATGAGTTTTTAAAAATATATATTTTATTGATTTTTTACAGAGAGGAAGGGAGAGGGATAGAGAGAAACATTGATGAGAGAGAGACATCCATCAGCCGCCTCCTGCACATCCCCTACTGGGGATGTGCCCACAACCAGGATACATGCCCTTGACTGGAATCGAACCTGGGACCTTTCAGTCTGCAGGCCGACTCTCTATCCACTGAGCCAAACGTAGCAGGGCCAAAGATCATTTTAATAAAAGGAATAAAAATAGGCCAAAAAAAAAAAAGGGATGGTGGCTGAATTGAGGGGAATGAACTGGATGTGGAGAGCGAGCCAGGTGTGTGTGTGGGATGGGGTGTAGGGCGTGGGGTGCAGATGATAGGAGAGAGGGCCAGGTGTGCACGTGCAGGTGCAGTGGGAGGGACAGGATGAACTGGTGGAGGGGGAAGCAGGTGTGAGGGGGATGAGCGAGCTGTGCGGGGGATGAGCAAGCTGT